>LUCH01002394.1:69559-88102 GCA_013368495.1 Paragonimus heterotremus
TTCTAGACTTATCATGTGAGCTACCAAGGGGGATCTTCTGTCTGGCTTCTAACAACTCCAGAGATTTCTCTGAAATCCAATGTTTGTCAAACTTATGTACCCCTACGCCGCATGCTACAGAACCTGCTTCCCGAATAGCTTGTGAGATTTGTGTCCAGCAACTATTAGGATCATCGGAGTGAATACCACTAAGACAGCTTTCTAAGCTGGTTTGGTACTTATGCTTTACCGATGGTGAGGCCAATTACTAAACAGCCAGTCGTTGCTGTCGGTAGGGTCGTTGACCAGCAAAAGTAAGAACGAAACGACAACGTACTAACGCATGATCTGAGTCCAAGTACGTGCTCCATTAAGAACGACAGTCTTGGATGGAACCACGCCACCTTTAACTAACGGCTATGTGGTCTATCTGAAATCAGGCCTAATTCGAAGCAGGCGGGCGTCAAGTATAGCAGTGACGTGAACGATGCTTAAAACCAGTGCTGGCTAAAAATAGCTTATACTCAGTGCACAACTGCAACACTCGCCCACCATTGTCTGACCGATGTGACGCTGTCCCAAAGTTGCCATCTAAAGAAGATTCGGCCTCACCAAGGCGGCCAACCTGAGCATTCATATCTCCGACCAGAACGACTATATCAGAGCCACGTGTCGACCGAAGGAGAGCGGCCAGATCCGAATAAAATGCGTCCTTGACGCCGACGTCACTACAGTCAGTCGGAGCGTAATCAGACAATGAACACATTCCTGAAAGTCTTGCGTCTAGAGTTGTCCTTAACGGACCCTGCCAAGCGGACGGCCCAAAGTCTACTGAATCCAATCTACCAATGAGGCTGTGGCCGTCAAGCTAAGGACTATACCTACCTCAGCCTGACCTGTAACAGCCGCTGTGAAGTCAGCCGAAGTGAGTAACCAGTATCGGATAGACAATGTGGGTGCTGTTAATTCCATACGATGACTACTGTCCTGGATTCTAGTTTCCGAGATACAGCAGACATCGATATGCAATGAGTCTAACGTTCGTGCAAGAGCGGCCCGTTGGTCTATCTGTTTTAGACTGCGAACGTTGAAGGCACCTTTATTAATTTGCATTCTAGGTCTAAGCAAGGGATGAGGGAAGCCTGAAGCTAAATGGCAAGAGACAGAAATTACCAACTCAGTGTCATCACAGTTAGCTACATCTGTTATGGGAACTGTAGAGCAATTATCCGAAATAGAGGTCTTGAGGGGCCTAAGGACTAAATTGGATAGGATAGTGGGGGAGGGATCAGTAGTAGCATGTTTTCGCCTATCCACTCTGCTGTATTTATCAGATAGAGCGACCCGGTTTATACTGCGAGACGGCCGATTCAGTATGGAATTACTTGTGTTATGATTATTCATGGTTGTGTATGGGCCGAGCTATTGCCAGGACGCCCAGATCTAAACAAACAAGTCAAGCAAGTCGAATTATTTAAGTATAGATATCAGCAATATGTGTTGTTGAGTAAACAAAGTTCATTTCCTATTTTTCTTCTTTAGTTAGAAACGAACACTTATTATGTTATGTTCAAGCATTTGCAATCACACACCGGTTCGCCATTTTGTGAACCTGAACGGAATGGTTAATTACGCCAGTTCTTTTTCTTGTTTAAGTGAATAAGTTTTAAGCTTTGATCTTACTTCATATTTGTTATGTGGTTTGAAATTGTGTAGTTTTTCTGCGGTAGGCACAAACAGAGAGTTGGCGGCATCTGCTTGGACATATACAGTGAAATGTCAGTCTTGTCTGCCCTCATCTATTGTGTTACCCTGATGTAGTAATCACACTCGCACATTGCATTGTTCTGTACAGATATACTAGTTAGGACTTTGGTTCTACCATATCTAAGCGTATCGGACAGTCAAAAACCGCAGTATAGTGACGATAAACGTTTATGTTCACGGTTGCATGTCGCACTATCGATTAGGTGTAAGTACTTAGATAGTGGAGCCCAATCCTATAAACACACAGCAATGTCATTTTTATTAATACAGTATCACTGTAAGGAAAACGGAGGCCGGGAGTGCTATTCCCAAAACAGATAGTTCTGATTGTTTATCGGTTCACCATGATCAACAGCTTGTTATCCGATACGATTGTGAACCTTCTGATATTTAAAAGCTTACTGTAATTTTGGATATATCTACTGTCCGCAGGGGCAATCACATTCAGACTCCCATATCTCATTCACCGCGCCCTCAAGCTAGGTAAGCCTCAGGTTACCGAGTAAATCAGAATTTGAGGTAGAAGTTGGGGTTTTATTCTTCAAGTCGACCCCGTCACATGGCATAAACGACTGGGTGTGTCAGAAGCTACCGTCCTCTCGATGCTGACTTTATTCACCTATTAACACCCTCCCGACCCAGTTTTCATTGCGAAATGTTACAAATTTATTGTGCATCATGGCTATACTGGTCTTCTAGAACCATGACAACTGACAGATATTGGCACCTTCACTGTCTGCACTCTCCGACAGTTTGATCGACAAACTACATTGGCGACTACTTCTTCATGTCCGAAGCTTGATATGTGCTGTGCCTCATAAACACAAATCTACGACTATACCACCGTTATGCACTAGAGTTTACTTCTAAACGATGATCGGTCCAAACGCATTTCATGCAGTGTCTCTGGCAATACTGAAGCTAAATCTCTTTGTCAACTTGGAGCAGTGATCTCATTGAGTTCCAAAACAGGACATTAGTTGCTGGATCGGATCTAAGAACATAGTCGCTTGCGCGCTGTCACACTCAGTGTATCAGTTAACTACTATCAACGTAAGTCAGAAAAAACGTTGTGCATTCTTTATGCCGGCGTACGCTCCCACCGGCATTAGTTCAGATCTCACGAAGGTTGCGTTCTACAACGCTCGTCACTCGTCTGAAACACACCAAACAGTCTGAAATCATCGTACTTGATAGCCTTTCCCCAGATGAAGATTGGGTGGGTGTGATATTTGGTGTTCCGTTCTAACATAGTGATAATTACAAAAGACTGCTATAACTGTGCACATCTCACAACTTCTATATTCTGAGTGCCGCATTTTAACACAAAAAGGAGCATTTTGTCGCATGAGAGGGCTGCACATATGCGACAGAATTTCATATCTGTCACGTCCGTAAACCTTTTGAACCAGCTTGGTCCGACTCTATCTGGCTGTGAAAATTGCACCGACCATCGAAACATTGCACATAGGCTTCCCAAAAGCTTGCTCAGTGGTCGTGAGCATCACTTTGTCTGACGACTGGAAGAGATAGACCGAGCATAGAGTAATTTCCGACAATCTGTGGTTGTATTGGCTGCCGAGTGGATGTCGATGACACCATATTTTGAAGAGACCGTTGGGTCATCACCTTCTAATCGCGCCGGTTTGACAGGTATGCTGAACACTTCGACAAACAGTTCAGCTGGTCACAACCGCATCACATGGACTTCAAGACGTGAATGTTTAGTGATAGTGCTTCAGAGCGCCCTCTATCAGAAGTATAAGTGATCCTGAAATTCAAATTGTTGAATAACACCGGATCTCCTTTGTCTTATTTTTAAAGGTAGCGTAGAAGAGTTAACATCAGAACTGACAGAAATCCTTTTGGTGGTTTGGGAACCTGAAAATGTGTCCGTGACTTGCGTTTATAGAGAGTTATTTTTGCTTTCAAAAAGTTAGTCTAAAGTTTACGTGGAAACCATAGAGGATTCAGTCTGTTATCTGCTACATTCATGTTACTCGCTCACCTTGTTTTGTGTTAGTCCATCAGACTCAGGGGAAGTTAGATACTTGAAAAATAGGCAGGAATTCAGTCTGGTCCACAGTTCTTGTAGCATGGACACTCTCACAGACAGCCGACGATCACGGTATTCATAGGCTTGAAGGCTGTCTCCGATTTGGTTGTTTGTAACATCCATTTAAAGCTATGTCGTTCACAGTTGGGTCCCAGGTATATGTGTGAATCCGTTAAAGTCATTAAATACTTACTCTGCTGGCAGGATGAGAGTTCATGGACAACCGTTTCGAGTGATCACCACTTTGCTAAGAATATTCGATTTTTCTCTTCCTGTTCAATTTTATTATGAATGAAATTCTGGAGGGTGCGACCAAGAATCCCAGTGAGTTTGACGTTGAGTTTCTTCTTGGCGTCGAGTTGACAGAGATGGGGTGTACCGATGATATTATTTTACCTTTCCAATCTGCCGAAGGCATGCAGATGAAGTTGAAAGAGATTAATTGTCAGGATGTCTGCACGAAATGCGCCTCGCACCTCCAGAGTGCTATGTAGTGTTTCAATGTTGAGACATC
Source organism: Paragonimus heterotremus (assembly GCA_013368495.1). Taxonomy (NCBI): domain Eukaryota; kingdom Metazoa; phylum Platyhelminthes; class Trematoda; order Plagiorchiida; family Troglotrematidae; genus Paragonimus; species Paragonimus heterotremus. The sequence goes on from LUCH01002394.1 coordinate 73,876, forward strand.
CTCACTTCCGCGCTCTTTGTTGCAAACAGTTTGCTTGAGATGGCGAACGGTTCCACATACTTGAGTAGCACTATCGTTTTTGCTTGTAAAATTTTTGTTGAGATATAGAGGGCAATAGCGAATGTACGTGTTACATTTGCTAACCGTTGTCATCTGTGATTTCGAAAGGACGATTACCTGTCTTTGAAAATGAGGGTATATGTTGTTTGCGTACTCTCTGTTATGCTGTGTGATTCAGGAACCTAGCTTGTTCACAACAGTGATATAGGCGGTGTTTGATAATCGTTGCTTCCAGCAGTTGGTAGGTATCATGTGAAATGATCGCGTGAGCAATGCAACTGTTCGCGAATGCGTATTTCCGAACCTACGATCAACTGGTCAGGTAATCATGTTGCATATTGTGATGACCGGGTCACGTACGGTGCAAGCAAGCTGTACAGTGGATTAACAACTGAGACATCCGACAGTTGGATAGGACTGCGGGGTTTTCTAACAACGACCTAATCACAATGTATGAGGTCTTTGAATGTTTCTTTGCTTAAGGTGAGTAGGTCTCCTTCCCGATTGCGATCGTTATGATTACTTAAATCGCTATCCTAGCTGTCAACATACTGCAGTCAATGATATGACTGCATTGTATCCACTGATAAACGTTTCTTATAGGTAGATGAAGGAAGTGGCAAATCCAGCCACAGTGCCATCCGATCAGGCTAACAGACATTATGAAGATAATGGCTAATTGGAAATCAATGCTCTGTTCATATTCACAACAGAGGACAGCTGTATCAAATATTGTTATTGTCGGATCCTGTCAAATGTGTCAGCGCCAATAATTACTCTCTTTTTCGTAAACCGAGATTAATCTGTCCTACTGTTAACACACAGTTGGGAACAGCTACAGTCTAAGTGCTCATTATACTCTGTTCTGAGGACTCTGTGTATGGCGTTTTCCAATGCTAAAACATTGTCCAAGGACGAAACAACTCCTAATCGTCGTTTCTTTTTTGTTTGAACTTCAATAGGTAACTTTGGCTGTCAGAAATTATATCCGACGGCTATGCGATCTTATTTCTCATTTCTGGCCTGCTCCATGTCACAGTTCGTTTTGTGACTGAGCTAATCTCATTCAGTGGGAACATGGGAGCATCAATTCGAATTTGATTGACAGGGTGTTACAGACTGGAAACATCAGAGATTTAGGTATTCGGGTTTTCGCCAGCTTTGACATCTTGGTTACAAACGTTTCATCAACAGATGTGGTAACATTATCATTGCTTGTATGGGGTTCTTGTGTACAAAATAATTGGACCCGAAATCTGATTGGTTATTTCCTTTTGCATGTGAATGTTCAACCCGATACTTGATTGATCATTGTGTATAATGTTTTGATTTGGCCTCTGGTCATTTTCTGTTTTTGTGTGACCTTAACCTGAGATCTCATTGACTCATTATTGTTGCCTACACTATTTAATCGGGTCGGTCACCTTTCGACTTCTCAAGTTTGACCCGGTTGACTCAAAAAACTAAAACATTGCAGTACGACAGAGCTCAGAACGAAAGAAGAGGAGTTTGTGTGTCAATTGTATCTTCACAGCGAATGTCCACGAAATTTCATCAACAAATAAAAAGAGCTAGACTCTATGTAACAGTAAAAAACTGATGATTTTACCACATATTAAAACCATTTCGGAAGTACCCGCGTGACTTTTATGGCTACCCGTCATCATCTTAAGGCACAAGAAAACGGAAAACTTGCGTAGGAAAGAGCAGATGAGCCACATCAATGAGATAGACATTATATACGAAACTGAGTGCAATGACTGAGAAGGGTGTCACTTCACCGAAATCGAACATGAATTATCTACATGAATTCATGAACGCCACTTGACCATTAAGAAACTATCAATTTTAGCTGATGAAACCGGACAAACGTTTCACATGAGAACCAGATTTTTTAAAATTCTATTAGACACCAACCACGTACGTGATTTTATTGTAGCGTGACATTCATCAGCCGATTCGATTAACGAATAAGTTGACACAGTATATCAGACAATGCTAGCCAAAGGTTTGAGAAGATGTAAACTCGGTCGTGCTGGAATTCTGTTGCCTCTAAGCAAAGCAAGTGGAACAAGTTGCGTCAAAACTAAAAAAGAGGAATTGGTCGATTCGTCCAAAGGACAGAGCAATTAGAACGAACCAATCGGAGTTCCGGTTAAAAGGTCAACTCGCTTCACATACAAGATCCGGCGTCCATGAAATTTCGCCACCCTGTGCGTTCACACATGTGCTGTCGCAACCATGCGCATTGATAATGTTGCGTCATTCAATAATTGGACAGTTGTGGTCTAAATGTCATGACTAGAGAACCGGTTATCTAAACCATCAACCCCAACTAACTCCTGTCACTGTCCTCAAAATCTTTGTTAGGAGAGCGTTAGGAGAGCGAGCTTTTTGGACGGCGTCCACATACTTGAGGTGTGCACTGTGAAATGCTCCCCAATTATTTTTTAAAAAAGTAAACCATTAGTTCACCCTTATTCTTCTTTTGTGTTTGACGTCACACGCCCGAAGCCTGTGCCTCGCTGAAATTGTTTCTATTCGTAAGTTCAACTGCGTAGTGTTCAGAGACTGCCAGTTGTAAAGTCGTCCCCACTGTGGTAGTGAAAATGACCATGGCCTTTGATATTTGCTTTTCTAAGTTGATACGTGAACGGTTCATTACTCAGATTAGTCAATCGCCTCGAGAGGAGACACATTAACTGAACTGTTAACTCTAATCGATTGCCGTACGACCGAGACTTACGTTCAAGTTTCGGGCACAAAAATTATTGGATTTGTGAACCATATTTTGATTACCGGTTTATATGAATTGAACGTCACTTATAAATAATCGCAATTTCCGCATTCCCACAGAATTTATGCCACCCGCTTTCGAGAAGAATCATTATGTACGAATTTCGTTCATGTTAGGGCTCGCCAGTGTTACAAAACCGAATGCGGTTGGACGTTTGTATATATTTATCCACTCATATCTCCTTTGGGGTTGGTAGTGTTGTGATCAATATGAAGACTTGGCCAGAGTTCTAATCCTGGTCGTGACGAGGATGTCTACTACTGACGAAATCTAACGAGAGGGAAACTCGAGTCCAGTACTTCTTTTTAGAATGAACTTGTTAATTCCGAGAACTGCGACCAATAGTGCGTGATGTTTGATTAATATCAACCAAACATCTTTCATTGCTTTCCCATAAATGGCCTGTTTTGTGCACTCACAAAGGTGAATCCGGAACTAGATCGTGCGATTTCAGGCTACTGATTGTCTTCTTTTGTTCGGATATGTGATGTGAAGATAGTAGCAAGTGTTGAGTTGGCGATACAGTTTTATTGCATCCTTTATTCACAGCGACCAATCAGCGAACTGTAAGACGTCGTAATTTGTTATCGTATGTTTCCCGACTTGAGGCAGATCTATTTTGATTTATTTGAGCACGTCTGACACAATTGTTGTTGGACAAAACAACACTAGGTGAAACAGCTACGTATGTTATCTGTACGTGTACTCGTTTTGTATGCGTCTGCCACATGTACCGCATCATGTACACATCTTCCAGCGGTGCGAGCATTTTTTTTTGGCGTAAGACATCACGTTACCCAAAAAACTTGCGGACATGTTTGTAACTAGTACTGTTCACGAATGCTTCCCGTGGCGACTATTTCTGATCCACTTACGAATAACCCCGTAACAAATTCTTATGTAACTGCTGATATTTGATTGAAATTACCGAAAACAGCTGTTTTCAAGGTTGATTTCTTGCGAATTATATTAGAATATCGAAAACAGAAAGAGCTTATATTGGTGTCACTGTTTTAATTCGAAGTGATACGTTCAGACCCATTTGTGAAATATTGTGTTGTCCAACACCGAAGTAGGGTTTAGTAAACAGCTACGTTGGAATTCACCAAAGTTACTTATGTTCAGTTAGATTTCACTAGTACTGAGAATTGTGGCATTATGCTGTACGGTCTAAAAATCCGATCATTTGAGTTACTGTTGGTTTCATTTTTCTCTGAGCCTGTTGAGTTTATTTTCTATCGACATTCAGTCCCATTCATTAGGTGTCATATTATATGCCAAACACTGACGGGATCCCAAAACTATTCTCCTGTGTCTTGTTATGTTTTGAGGATTTCCTGCTCTTTTATGTGTGGTTTACCGTCCAAAGCGACTTTTTTTTATAAAGTGCTCACTTCACGTCGTTTTGCGCGTTTACATTGACTTAGGCACTATTCTTATCCGCTTGTGTATTGAACAGTGGTCATTTTGACGTACAATCGATACAACTCATTGTGCCAAACTTTGAAAAGCCTGATCAACCTGCCCTACTTACATTCAGTACTGGTTGTTTGGAATAATCAGAATTGGTCACCGGATGGACTACGTTGGCCCCGATTGCATGTCCCGCTTCGAGTGAGTGTTCTGTACAATATCTGTCGTCCATATCGTTCCTCAGTGGTACAACTGTTAGTTGACAGTGACATCTTGACAACCGTTGGTTAGCTCGTCAATCGATTCAGTAACACAATTGTGAGTCTAATCCACGAGCGTGTATGATTAACATATGGGTAGACTTTTCGTACTCTTTTTAGGTCCGTACGTTTTCTCTACTATTCCAACAGAATTATCATGTAAACTGAACCATTCTATCCAAATGTCTCCTTATGTCACTCGGGGAATTTCTTCCGGCGTTCTTGGTTACGTTTCAAAGTTTTCTGCTGTGTAACCTACGGTGAAACCTTATGGGATTTCCGTCTATCTCGATACGTGGTTATGTTTGTTGCAGTACACTGTGTGGATGAATATTGCCATGTTTTCCATTTGTTACAAAAAAAAATTATTTCAAAGCGTTTCTTCATCTGATTCGTGGTGAGACGAAGGCTAACTGCTAAGGTGAGCGAACATTTCAGTGTGTAGGTTACACTTGTCATAGACAAACTCGCTAGACACTTTGAGGTGAGGCAATAAAATGAACAAAACAAACAGTTATTGGATGATTTTGATGCACAGTAGAAAGCATATGAAAGTACCTTGTTTGCATATTCATCGCGAACGTCCATGTGTATTGATTGAATATGACAACATAGAGATGAGCGTTACATGCTGTCAGTTGTAAATAGAAAGGTCACATACTTCGATAGTGATTTCCAAACACTCACAAGAGGGCATGCTGTTTTAGTCACAATGTAGAAACAAGTGAATATTCAGCTTCACAGCTGCAACAGTAGGATAAACACTGACAAACTTGGATACAGCCGAGTGTACTGCAGGACAGCATTGGTGCAAAGCGCGAATTATAGTCACATAAAAATGCAGACGTCATAGTGCTGTAAATAGTAATCAACAGAGTGGTGCAGCTGCTCACGAATAGATCAGCCAATCGTCAGTCGTCATCGAACTTTTATAAGAATAGCTATTACAACTCAATATGTTTTGAGTGTCTAGCGAAATACAAAATATGTTTCAATAACAAACAAGGAAACACAGCTAGTGTACAACACATTCAGTGGTACTCATAAATATATTGGTAAATCCCTTAAATTTCGGCGTGAAGTGTGACATTCTTATTTCCTATAAGTTTTAATAATCTTCCTTTAAGCTCTTGTATTTAACAGCTTGTTTTGCGCTAACATTTGATTGTCTTTTCTCCGTAGACTGCGTACGCGACAAAAAGTGCTTTTATGGAGTTTCTTTTAGATGGCGTATGCTCTCTTGTATATTTAGGCTTTCTGTCTACTAGACCGTTTAGCGTGCAAGGTCTGCGCCGATTGGTTCATTCAAACAGTATTGTCATTTCTGTCGTCATTGCTGTTGAGAATGGACCGCCCATTTTCTTCTGATCTTTTTCCTCGGTTCTGCCACTGCAGATTCTTAGCATTTTCGATCGAAAGCAATTGCTAAACAGCAGGTGCACGATTCAACAACTGTCGTTAACGGGTTCACACTCTTATTGGATGTTTCAGTTTACTTCCGCTCTGGACTTATATTGTGAGCACTCGTTCTACAAATCTTTCTAGCTCACAGTCTTCGATTAATTTCTTTGTACATGTGCTGTCTCCGAGCGTACAAAAACAACCCAAGAATGGTTATAGCACTTTGAACTACCTGGCAAAAATCCTGGTGCTCGGCGTTCCTCTGTTCCGTGTATCTCATTTCCTATATTTTATCGCCTACTCTGAAAGGCGTAACAATCTGTTACTAGTGTTCTGTGAAACGTAAACGGAATATTGCTTTCTCTCCATTATGGTTATTACATTTGTTCCGATCACTATATTTCGGATGACGCCTTACTTTCACTTACAGCTCGGTTGTTTGTTTTCAAGCTGTAGGTGCCTTGATGTTGTATGTTTGAATGTAGACGTAGCTATTTTTAGTGATTAGGTCCCCTCCCCTCTCCCTTTTTTCTTCTCTCTTCCTATACAGGGTTTGCTTCTTATTCTTCTTCATGGTTGTGTGGCAGTTAAGCATCAGCGTGAACCACTGATGTATTGCTGTCTATGATGATGATGACGACATTTCGGCAAGTAGTATGACATGTTAGGGGGCGATTTGGCTTTAGATCTTCGTAACTTTGACCTGCAATCCGCCCAGGTAGGAAAAAATGTATTGATTTACCTATCATCTGTCACAAATAGTCACGAAGTCTTAATTAGGTCCCCTAAGTTGAAAAGGCTTTTCTATCAGAAGTACAACGTCCCCAGTGGTTGTTATTACCAAATGAGCATACATCGTGCTCAAACTAGGCTCGGAGTGTTTGGGTAATGGACTTGAACTGTAAACCAACCTCGAGCTTTTTAACCCTTCTTAAATGCGGTGGTTTGGTTGTATGTTTTTCCGATACCATTACATACGTTGATACTTTCTAGTTGGCCGTTTTTAATTCCTTACAATACAACCCTGCCAAGTCTTTGCGCTGGGTTGTAAGATAGTACTCTCGGGTTACCCCAACGGCTGACCCCTAAAATTGTGTTTGACTATCGTTGTGGCCAATCCTTCTTATCAAGTTCAGTTATCATTGTATGAAGTCCAATTGTACATGACATAACGTGAAAGAACGGAGTTATATTCATTTTGTAATGGCGGTGAACTGCATACCTGCAATTGTAGCTTTATCTAATTTTCTGTCAGTTCGTAGAGTACCGGTCGATCATGTTTTCTCCTGCTTTCTAATACGTTCAACTGACTTCACACAATATCGAATAAAACACCGAGCACATCTGTTCAACCTATCCAGGTTATTCTTAGATTATATCCCACCGGTCCATTTTGGCAATAATCCAGACGAATTATCGATCACCCACTACTCAGCGAGTATTTTCTTCCTCTTTTACTCGAAAATTACTTGTTTGTTCGCAGTTGTTTACTCTCCTTGGTTCCCGAGTTTACTTTCGTGAGGTACAATATGTCGAAAACAACGCCTAAGTATGCAATATTAGGAGGCTATAATATGTAGAAAACATCCAGGTAAACTGTTGTTTTCGCCCAACCAGCTGAAAATGTGAAGTCAGGGCGAGCGAAAAGCTGCATAACACACTTAGCAAATTCCGTATAACAATAAGATACGTAGCTTCAAATTCGACCATCGAAAAATTTGTGAAAACTTCAAGAATAAGCAAGTAATTATGGTGGTCGCATATTATTTCACGCTTGTGGTTTGCAATGTGTTTGTTACCGTTAGATTTACGGGGTTACATAGGCTAGATAATATCAAGCTGCACGGAATTAGAGAAGAACATTTGAAATGTCAGGAGCTTGAAACCCGAACTGGTTGGCCGAGAGTTAGTGTCGTTATTGCTTTCCTGGTTGACGATTGTTTCAAAATTTTTATTACAATGTTGAACTGGTCTGCGTAGCCGTCCTTTTCTGATTGATATTGCTTTCAGTTGTTCTTCAGAATCATCCGTCCATCATTCGCTGCTAGGGACAGTTGGGAAAGGAGAACTTTGTCACGGCCTAATGGCACCAGTAGTTTACGTGCTAGAAGTTAACTGTATGTTCAGCACCATAACTATCAAGAGACTTCTCATAATCTCTACTACCACCGTCTTAGTAATGCCTGTGGCGTTAGTTCTTTTGATCGATGAGTTGATAAAGCTAAACTGGTCCCGTCAAAGTCTACATGTAACCAGTAAGTTGGTTGGTCATGAGCTGAACTAGTGGGGCATTAGAAACAAACATGGCGTCACAACATTACACATTGGCTAAAGTTCCAGTTTACGTCGGTGCTTTTCGTTTGCCGCTCTGAACGTGCTCCCCAGTGACGGAAAACATTCTCACAGATGACACAAAGTAGAGGGCATCGATGTTTGGGACTGGTTATTGACTGGTGTCATCTGTATTCGTCGACTCACTCTGTTGTTTATGTACTCTATAACGAACCGTATACCTACAGTATTGTGTTCATCATCGTCAAATGTGCAGAACCGGCTATCGACTAAGTTAGGCTGCGCAAGTGATTTGTACCGTATGAGTTTGGTCCTCCATTGGTTCGGGTAATTGAAACACGAATGCTGTAAGTGATGTGAGAATGCGACCTTCTGAATGTTACTCCACTGAACCGAAAGAACAGTTTTTGTCAGATGTCAGGTGAATTTTGTCCATCATTTCACTTAATCAGTAACCTTGCAGTGTATTATTTACCGAAGCAATTGAGAGCTGGATAGACGTCGAAGCTTAGCATGACCTGATGATGCAATGCCTATGGGATCAGTTCAAGTAACTGGTACGCTTTATCTTTCGGCCTTTATGCTCTAACTTATCCAGCTTGACTGATTATGATTCACTTTGTCTAGAGAAGCCCATGGTTGAAAAATGTTTATTTGTTTTCATAGTAGTTTCGGATTTCATCCCACTAGGTCGGAAAATGTTCTGTTTGTTAGTCGCCACATGCTCGAATTTTGTCATTCATATAGACAACTTACAACTGATGTCCTTTATACGTCATTCGGGCTTTTGATTCAGTCAACGGAGTTGTACTCTGAGACTATCTACCAACGAAAGGTATGTCCAAGATGTACGTGAACACCTCAGAAGCACTTTTCTGTCAGACCTCGGACCGTACTAAAACATACGCTAGCCTATCATCGACCTTCAGCATCTCAAGTGAGGAATGGCAGACTTGTCCAGCCTCCTCTTTCTTACTTAACTTCTCCCTCTCTGATGGACTGATAGTATGACAGTATGAAAATGCACCCAGTCAATAAACCTTCAGACTTAAAGAATGCAGATGACGTTGCTCTAGTCTGTGGAGGATCACGTGAAGCCCGTAACATTTTAGACAGCTTAGATACTTCAGTTCGTCAATTTGATGTGGCTTTTATGCGTTCTAAGTAAAAGGTTGTGTTACAAAATTGACATGACCCTGTGAACACTTGCACCCTTAATGGCGAGTCGCTAGAGGCAGCCGAGAAGTCTAAGCACCTTGGGAGCTGCATCCGGATTAAAGAATATTCGAAGTGTCCGTTTTCCGCTGTCGATGTATTCGAAGCATTAGCGGCGTGTGGCACCTACATTGTATCTGCCAGACGTTCCTGGCTGGCGTCCGAAGAACAGTGAGCACTTTTGGTTGATGACACTGACTGATGTGACAAAGTATAGAAATCGATGTCACTCCTGTTGCGTACCTCTGTTTTTGCCGATATACTTCCTTTACTTCTCACCACATCTTTCCATTTCCTTCTCTTTACCCAACCCCAGTTGTTTTTCCTCTCACATGTCGTTATGTTAGACACCTACTCTGGCTTTTCTCGTGTTAAATGGATAAATATATGGGCCAATTTAAACGAGTCATCATAAATGTTCTTTTTTATTAGTATACTTCTGATTATTTATGGCTGTTTCACTGAATATTGACGGTGACCAAGCGTTGACGACGACTGTTTGCCATTTAAACGGTTTCATGTTCGAACCCCGATTACGACGAGTGCTTATATCTGGGTGAAGTGACAGTATTAGTCCTACATGCGATCCTGTTTGTCATATAGCAGCGGACATCCCAAATGTGCCGTGGACACTCATACACTTCACATTGTCGCTGTTTAAACGCTGGACAAATTGTTGCATGATGTAAAATGGTTCGGTTCCGTTTCTATCTAGTCCTGGCTAGGCTAAGACAGTTAACTATTCAGCTTATACAAACGTACTTTTACATTCTATGAGTCAAATTCTTACAAAATCAACATCACACACAATTGGTAGTATTTGTCGCACTCGCGTAGACTTTTGAGCCAAGCTGTTACGAGAAGAAGCACTAGACTCTAGTTTCGCTGTCGTTAAAACTCCGGAATAGTGCATATCCTTGCTACAGTCGAGATTAAAACTCTGGCCACACTTTCGTGGACTTGGTTGTGTTTGCATAGGATAATCCAGTCTCACCCAATGTATCAGTTCATTGTCGCAGTGGTCAACACCGTTATCTCATGCAGGGGTGACTGAAGTTCTAATCCAGACAACATCAAAGATATGCACTATTGACGAACTCAAACAGAGGCAAAACTTGAGCCTGGTGCTTCTTCTCGAAGGGTGCTGATTGGAATGTTTATGGAAATATGACAGTTAAGATCACTTCAATTTATGTAAGCGGTAATTTCCGATTACTTCACATGAATCAGGTTTTATTGGTTCAGTCAAATCTGCACCTGATTGTTCGAGATAGCTTGTGTTCGTACGTTTGTTTTTATGTATGTTAGTTGGTTTTGCTGCCCTTCGACTGATTGTCAGCTGAAGTCACGTCATGTTCTTTAGCCTCTAGTGTGATTCTCGCACGTGAAAACCAATTTGCATGCTCTGTCTTATACACATTTATGCGTAATCTAACATCTGTGACCGGCTTTATTTTTTCAGAATCGTGTTTTTACTTTTTTTAATGTCTTCAATTAGCCCTACTTTCATCCACGCGTTCTGGTTATACACTTCTAGAGAAACCGTTTGAAAACCTAACGCGATTGCTTCTCGTATTTCGTATTATTAGGTGATTCGTGCCACGAAAAACAGTCTGAACAATCGATTCCTTCCCTTTGACTTGATCGATACAGATGCTGTGTTTACCCTGGATGATGATTTGGCGTTGCCACAAGATGAAATTTTAGTGGCCTTCAGGTTGGTAGATATTTATATAAGTTTAAAAAAAGTATATATGTAAACATTGCGGTCTTGTTTGGTTATGGTTGATTTTAGAATCTCTTCTTACTTAGCTGTTCGTTCTCGGTGACGGTACTTGTCTCAGTTACATGTGTCCGCTCTAGAAAAATTTACCCTCGTATTTACTTTGCCAGTTAATGACTGACTCCTAGTTCAAGCTTCAGGTGTAGCTGTTACTGGTGTTCCTCGCCCAATCTCTTATTGACAAACGGCTCAGTTACAGTGTTTTGTGCGTTATACTGTGTTTCTCGTTTAGCCACGCTCTTGGCTTCATCATATTCTAATCTGGAGCTTTATCCCGTGAAACATTCTTTTCTCCAATATCATTATTGCACAGACATTGCTTTGATGACCTGAAAAATTCAAGCATCAGCTAGTGACTGACGCACGTCACGCTGATTGGAAATCTGGTGCAACAATCCACGGTTAAATTTATAATTGATATTCAGCACACGAAATCGCAGAAACGTTACAGCTTTCACGTACCAAACAAACAAGCGTTCATTGTACTATTCCGTTATTGCAGCTACAAAGCATGGATGCTGTTGGGGTAAAACTGTTGAAAAGAAATTACTAGCAAGCTGAAAAGTTTGCTATTTCTTCTCACCACGTATGCTTTTATCTATATCACCCCATCATACCTGGGACTCTTTTTAGCCCAACAATGACGCCCATTTCTGTCGAACGTTGATGTTGATTGCTTCATTCTGTCCATGAAAAAGCGTGTTGACACGCGGATATACATAACTAGCTGGTTTTGCTCAAATAGAATCTGTTTCTTTAAATGCATTCTCTGGGGTCGAAAATGACCTTGTTCTTCCGCGCCGGCCGGGATGAATTTCAAAAAGTGTCAATACAAAACATGTGAAGATGATTAACAGTTGAATGAAACTGCACGCATTCAGGCTGTGCACCTTATGTGTTGCATATTGCAGTCGATATTTTGCGGTCCAAATAATTGACAAGTTGTTAAAGTTTCTGCGTCAACCGTTATTGAACTGCTGTTGGTAGTGACAATGACTATGATGCGCTCAACCTAATGTCTCCTTGTCGATCCATTTTTCCCAAGAGACCCGGTATGGGCAAACAGACAACCCTTGACCGATGACTCCTCGGGCTAACAATAATTGTAATTATTTGAGCTTAGGGGCATTGAATGTATCACACCTGAGTCACCATTGAACGAAACAATACACAGTTAGCCACAACACTGTGTAGACTACTGTGTGACAGTAGCACAGTGTGGTCAAAATGATTGATCTTTATGTCATGCGAAAGCTTTTGCGTTTCAGTTTTTTGATCTGCCCACTCGACACCTGGTTTGTTTATCGTTTCACTTTCAATTTGGCTCAGTGCTCGCAAGCAGCCAGCAAACGAAATGATAATCCATACATGTTGTAACATTGATTGATTGATGGATTGATTGATGGATTGATTTCATGGCGTCGGTGATCTTGTAGGTGACGGTATTCAATCCAGCACTTCACCACGCTCTCCTAAAGAGGCGGAAATGGTCTGGCATAACGTTAACGGATAACTAAATCATTACTAGGCAGACACTGTTACTGAACTGCTTGTTGACAAATGAAATTGCCGAGCGACGCCACTTGTGGTTGCATTTCATGTTTCAGTCGAGATCCACCTTTTGCCGTGCAGTGTACCGAAAGAAACGCCATTCGGAGCGTACTCACATTTTTAAAAATTACTTTAGGTTAAGTAGTTACAGAATATGCAATGAGTGTTTCAATTCAAGCTCATCCCATGCGTCTATTCGCTTGTTTTCTTTATCACTAGTAATTAAAGGAGGTCAAGTATACATTCAACACGGGTCCCAATTTTTTTAATATTAGGATTGGAGGCCAGACTACATTGCAGTTCACTTCGGTGTGTCGATTGAGCTGTGCTCGATGTGTATCCCTATTCAAAACAGTTGATTCACATGCCGGCGTTGGCAGCATGATGTTTGTCAGTGGGTATTTTGCGATCAACATGTAAACTGGCAAGTTTACACCGTCTGCTATTTTTTACCATGTAGTCTGTACATCAATCGAGCCTTCATCACATCTGACGTTAGTCTTAGAGATGATCTACGGCCGATGTAACTCGCAAGGATGTTCAAACAACAATGTAATCGAGGATCATTTAAACCTTGATTGTTTCATTGGCGGAACACCGTGATTGCTTAGGTTGCCAGGTCTAAACGCTGTCCGACGTAGCTGCCTGTCAAAGCCACTGGAGTACTTCTGTACAAGCATCATCTTCATCGACTGCAACAAATTAGTAGTTCATACTGGTGCTTAACTGCCACATAACCACGAAGGAAGAAATCCTATATTGGGAGAGAGAGGAAAAGAGGAGGGAAGGGGACCTAACTACTAAAAAAACTTCGTCTATATTCAAACACATAACATCAAGGCGCCTACACCTTGCAAACAAACAACCGAGCTGTGAGTGAAAGTAAGGCGTCGTCAGCAAGACAGCTTCCTTACGGCTTTCACTGCCCCGCGTCATTAAGTGCACTCACTTCACAGACAACTCAGCCAAACAACGATAACATTCATGCCATTGAGCTCGGTAAGCCGCCATCCCACCCAACGTTTTAAGCCATCGACTCTGTGAGTCGCTAGGGCCCCAGCCCGGAAGATGAACCCGATCTATAGTGACCAAACTCTACGCGAACAATTTCATTTGTCTACGCCAAGTCATGATCTGTCCACCTCGCACATTGCGCCAGTCGGTTAAAGCGTCGGCAAATGGTGCTGGGTGTGGCAATGGACTAGCTGGTATATGACCTAACCATCTAAGTGTGTGCAAATATAGTGACTGAATAAAAGAACTCGTTCAACACTCAGTGTCAAACATCCACTTTGTAACCTCCTCGTTGCTTACTCGTTGGTGCCACCCGATACCAGCGATTGAACGCGAACATCGGTGGTCAAATACCTGAAGACGGTTCACGCCCTCTACCTTTAATCGGCCAGGTTTCGCCGCAGTAAGTTAATACAGACCTCATTGTTGTCTGATATACGC
>LUCH01002395.1:0-27869 GCA_013368495.1 Paragonimus heterotremus
CGACTGGAAAGTCTATGGGAATGCGACAGCTGCGATCAATTGTGGGTGATGTTCAATCTATATGAAAATCCAAATCCCCTACTACTCATCATCAAGCTCAATTAATTCACGTGGTTCTGTCTTCTCACGCGGATCAATGCTCTGCTTAAGCTCTCATCATTCACGCAAAACAGGCATGCAATAACCACAATGACTAAAAATCACTGTCAGCAGTGTGGTGTGAATGAATATATGACGCCAAACACATGAATTTCATCTACCTCAGTCGCACTCCCACGGAATGGGCAAAAAATTTGACCAATCATTTCAGAGACAGTGCAGATTTACCTAATCACAACAAACCCCATATGACCCGCGTTCCTTCGTTAATATGATTTCTATTGCAACACCCCTGAAGAAAGCCACCTGAGGTGGTTGAAATGTAGGGGTATTACAATTAGCGCGGAACGTTGTGTTATTCTCAATCAACTTATTTGAACTTGTCCTGTAGGTTGCAGTGTTACAAGACAAAATCACAGAGTCGTTCACCGATGAACTGATAACTTGGCCTCTGAGATGATCAAACATGAAAGATAAAGATATATGGACTGCTTTCTTTTAAATTACCCTATTGAGTGAGTACGTCTGGAACAATCAGAGAGATTCTAACATCTACAAATTTGGCACTATCTTCCGCCAGATGATGAAGGCAAAAGACTCAATCCAAGTACAAGATCGCAAAAATTGTCTGTTACCCACCCGTCCCACTCTCTCATAAGAAATTCACCAAATGATTCAGGGGATCGACCGTCCTGGTAGGATTCTTGAGACAGTCCAGGTTAGAATCCACTGAGCCCACTGTTGAACATAGAACTTGTATTAATTATCAGTAGTTCGGCAGATTTGATGATTTAGATGAGAAACGAATATGAATAGTCGGGCTTTCGGATGGACTAGAACCACCAACAGAATCCAACAGAAGCCTCGACTGTTCACGGTTGGGTCTCATCCAAATCGTCCGATCTACTAAACTACTCATTAGTCTCACCAATGATGCTTATAAGAAAAACTGTACGCAGTGACTGGCTGAATACAGCGGCCGGACATACAGACAGCTGGAGGTTAGAATCACGGAAAATGAAAAATATGTTTTCCGTCAAAAGATGCATTACACTTAAAAAACCGGATCCATCAACAAGATTTCCACTTTTACACCAAAACACCGCAGTGATGATGCCAACATCGCATCCGTTCCGATATAATTAACCACACATTGCGAACGAAAGTGGTTGAAGTGGCAAAGATCATATCACACAGACTACCCATGTCAATGATACGCACCAACTCATATTCACATACACACACAGGCATACACAGAGGACAGCGCCTGAACTCCATGATTAGCTGATACACACTAAATTACAGCCACGTAATCAAATTAGTTCCCTATTAGCATGTCTTATTCGTGCAATTGTTTGATTGAAAAGATGGCCTGACAGATATTAGTCATGGTAAACAAAATGCCAGAAATAATATCCATTTCTCTAAACGCCACTGTGTCACTGACCGCTCTGACTCACCCAAAGATTTGGATAGACATATTTTGATGTTCTCATTTTCTACACTTCGATCAGTTGATTACAGTGTCAGCAGATTGCTTTCTGCAAATAAGTTGTACCCATTCATACACAATGATATTCTCTTGAACACATCTAGACCATTTCACCTGGTCAGGATAAAATGAGATCGTAACCGATACGAAGAATCCGAGAGAAAGATGAGGTTTCAGTATCTATTGTGAAGACTGTGTCTCTATGCGTTATATGCATGCTAATCAATCGAACCACTGGTTTTCAAACCTAGCAGCAACGTTGTCTCCTAAGAAATTGGACTACATTTTTTTTCCGTATAATAAATACAGACTACTTTTGAATAAAAAAAACCAACATTGTGGTTCAACCGGAATCTTGTGGTTTACCGAACGTTAAGTAGGGCGGCACCGCTCACCGTATTATATCAAACCTAATGCAAAATACCCGTTATTGAATGGGATTTCGGGTAATACATATTGGACAATTAATCGTCGCGTTCGTGTTGCTATAAATCACCTAGTCAGCCAGTCTTAAACAGGAGTGCCAGCTACGAGTTCTGTTTTTCTCAATGGTCGTCATTAGTGCCGCGGCTGGTCGGACTTTCGTGAGAACTCGTGTCGACCATTACATCAGTGACTTCACATTAGGCACACAGAACTAATGTATGCAAACGCTCAACCACATTAACTGCTGAATGGTACGAGATGGCCTTGAGAAGAAATTTGTCGACAAACATAAGGGTGAACAGTTTCTCTGGTTTTCCTTCATGTGATTCTATGAAAGCCCAAGTTTAGGCAAACGACTTCTGGAGTCGAATATAACAATGTAGGTCAACAGCTGGTCGGCCGTGATGGCCGATTGCTGGAAGATTGTAGAATTCAACAACTGTGACGGTTTCCAGAAGGCAGTATTCAGTACACAGACTTACGAATACTGTCATCGCGTCTGCCCGTTGAACTGTCACGCGTGCTCATTTTCCAACGAGCAGGTGACATGAACAGAATGGCTTCAGTCTGTTCCCCGTGTGATCACGTTAGCAGCCTTCAATTTCTTACGAATGTGGTTTGGTCAAATGTACGGTACATCGTTAATAAATTGTAACGTTCGAAAATAGGAGTCTGAGCAGACCAACAATTGTATCATGAATTAGCATTCAGGGAGGCAAAACAACATGATTTTCTTGGAAATTTCCCAACAACCTACCTTGTCGATGACGGACGCGTTCCACTGAAGCCTAGCAAAACGGCTTCGGTAAATTGATAAACTTGTCAGGGACCTACTTAACATAAACGCTGAACAAATTGAATGACGGGCAGTCACCGTTCACAACTATATTTCTGTCTGAAATAATTTCCGACATTCATCATAGGACATCACGTTCATGTGTTTTTTTTATTCGGGCTGATTTCTTGCTGTGTACTAATACTAACACATCTCTTCGATCAGCTGAATCTCGTTATCACCACCAGTTGTTACGATGTGACGAATGATTGTTTCCGATCATTATTTCCAAAGCCAATACAGTCACATAGGTTCCAATAAGAGATGTCGTGCTATCAGATTATACAACTCTAACTCGTGCCTTCAAGAGAAATTTGTTCATTGCTTGCAACTACCTCGGCCACAGATCTAACACATCCATTCTAACCACACACAAATATTTGACCCTGATCGTGTGACCTAACATCCAGTCAACGTCCGGTCCTGGTCCAGCCAATTATTCTGGGTTGTTTACTAGCAGCCTTGATTATTATCTGTTGACAGTCGCTTCTTGCAGTTTTGCGATTTGCCTCAAATCATGTCGTGATGAAACGTATGTAACTGTACTGACTTGAGGATGAATGATCGAAAGCAGCTGTTTATTACATTGTTAATTTCGAGCTTATGGGAATTTTCAGACATCTGGCAGCTGTATTGAATCTGTGCTGACTAGTAATTTCATGAACCCTTGTGAAACTGTGAATATTACTTATGACCATTCTCAAAGTTAGCCTTTAGTTCCTACCACACTAATTGAAGTGAGATCACTTCCACCTGTCAGTGCCTAAAATTTAAAATTCAAATCACATTTCGATGAGTGGACACAGTTTAATTGAGTCATCTACTCGATTCTGATCTTGGATATTTGTTCATGGCTAGGATAGAAGCCCCTCCGTGTGTGAGAGCCTTTGGAAGTGGTTATTTTACTTATAAAAATTGAATGACTCAATATTGATTTGTAAATGTTCAGTCGATGCTGATGGTTCTATGCAGCAGGCGAACGGAGTCCCCCATATCCTTGACACCTCATTCATCCCATCAATATAAAAGAAGCGTAGGTGGACAAAAAACAACGTTTCCGTCTTGAGTAGAATAGTAAATGTGTAAGCGTTCTTTTACAAATCACTGATTCCCAACATATGCAAGACAATCTACCACTGGATTCCAGAGTACTGATCAAAATCTTGAGAGGTAACATCTGCAAGTTTCTGAAAATGCAGTAGTCTGTGCTTTTGGGCAATATCCCACAGTTTCTAATGTATGCCTGTCGAGAACTCCAATACACACCATAACAAAAGACCTGCTCAAAAGACTATGAAATCTCATAGGCGGAAAACAACATTCCTCTAACTATGCCCAACCATTTATAAGAAATCTGAAAAACATCACAATACAGGGCGGAAAATAACATCTTGTAACGTTTCCTGATGCTCATCTTCAAACGGTCACTACGACCGATTTTTTCCTTGTGCACACTCAGCAGGTAGAGATAATGTGAGCAGGGGATCGAAACAGCTGCTGTTCTCCAGCAAAGAGCCATCAAAATCGTGAAGTGTCGGTTTAAAAGTTAACGTTGAAAGGCATCACAACCACCATTTCTAGACACTGCGGTCTTAGCCAACTCAAACTGGCAATCCGAGACGAGCTGTGTTCTTTCACCCTAAAGGGCTGAGGAAAGGCCATAACTCAGTGTGAAAACACTAGTTTGATTGAGATCACCACGCAATTCAACTCACCATAGTCAGAGAAAACCCGCACGGATTTCTAGAGCCGGAACTCAGAACAAACGGGCATGGGAAATCTCATGGAATCGTCTGTCTGCATCAACAGTAAAATTTGAATACAGCGTGAATTAGTCACAGAGGTTTTGTCCGTATCTGGAGTCAACGATGAAGCAATCACTCAGAGGCTGGCAAACGTCGGGTCACCCGGAAACAGGCCAAATTTGTGAATACAATATATTGGTGATTTCTTCGTAATCGTGGAATGCTTCATGATAAAAGACATGCACTGGGCACTCAACAGTATTTTCATTGTCATTACAATCGTCACAAAGGTTCAAAAAGTAAAAAGGTGCCCATCCTGGATGTATTGATCAGCAGTAAACTTGATCAGCGACATTAAAGACTGCAGTTTAGAAGACATAACGAAAATCGGACCAAAACCTCAAGTGTGGCAGCAAACACCCTGATTGTCATAAAATAACCTGCATTTGAAATCGGTCCGAATGAACTGCAACGCATTGTAGTGTCACAAGCCTCTGGAAGCAGAAAGATAACTCGTTCGCAATGGGTATCCATGAAATTTCGTCAGACGGAGTCTTCCGCGGGAGAGAAGGGACTCATGCTTCATAAAAATATAAAAGACTGAGTTGTTCCACCAAAAATCAAAACCATATCAGAAATCACCACAAGGCTTTTGAGGTCACATACATCAATAACCCAAAAACCAGAAAGACAACTCAAACACATCGATAATAGAAACGGTGGAGATAGAATAAGACACAGTGAGTATACAAAACATTGCGCCGGACAAACAGGGAGAAAGCTATCTACACGAATACATGAGCTTGAATTGACAGCTAGACGGTACAGTCAACTATGCTTCATCCTCCGTTCACGTAGATCAGACTGGGTACATGATCATTCTCAGTATCATAGAGAAACTCATTAGGATACACACGAGACATGTGAGATGTAGGCGGGTATTCATCAACCTGTTCAGTTAACACGCACATTCAATGAAATAAGATCTATGAGTCACTGCAAAGTAAGTAACGGAACAAAGGTGAACGTGGTCTTTCCCAAATGCTGGCACAACGGGACAATAAGACATTTTTGCGACGGATCGAATTGTTACTTAAAGCTTAGCAGTGAGTAAGTAACCGGTTGGAAATACGAAACCGAAATAATAATCTACAAAGTCGGAGAAACACAACAAACTAGCCGTACTTCAGCTCGAATTTCCAAAGATATAAGAAGTGGTCATCTAGACTATGGGTATAAAGCTCGAAATTCGCAGAAATTTACTGGTCAGAAACCATGTCGAATAGTCAACTCACTTTTATAGCCATCAGACCTCAAAAATCGCCAGGCCCATACCTATAACCTGAAGCACCTGGTCACCGGTGATATAATCTCGGTTGGTCGGGAAATCTTTGCAACCTAAATACCGATTTCGCCGAACAGCCGATGTTCAACCTATATAAAAACCAAAATCCTCTACTACTCACCAGTAATCAAAATGCCGCTCAACAATTAAATGATTTCTGTGACTTCAACTTAGAGAGAAGTCCTAGCCGAGGAGTCATTAATAACAGTTAACAGGACAGTTACTGTGTCTCCTCTCGAAGCGATCGGGCAACCTGATCATTACTCACAAGCGAAAGTGGTTGAGTGTTCACAAACAGTAATTCGGTCGTGCTTAATGTGAAGTCAATGGCACAGCTTTGAACACCGTTGACTCAAGAAAACGTGGCTGGAGTTCTAATCCGGGCCGCGGGAGGCATATGCGCTACTTAAGAGCTGCTTTAATGAGAGCGAAACACGAGTTTGGTGCATGCTATTTTCTACAGGGGAAAGTCTATCGGAATGCGAAATCTGCGATCCATTGTGGATGCTGTTCAACTCGAAACTAACAAAATCCCCTACTAATCGTCAGTCATCCACAGGATTACCAACATTGATCTAGCGAACCTCGATAAAGTTAACAGAGGGTGCATTATCTTCGGTGCATGGTTAAACATAACTACCGCCTCAATGACATACCCATCACTAACAGAATGACCTGGGTTACATAACTTCGGGAGGTTTTTCTTATCTCATAGTTGTTACCTCGCCTCACTGGATAGATGCTGCATGGACGTACAGATCAAGATAAGGACATATTAACCGTGAGATGTTTGCCCCCAAATCACTGTACAATCGTGTTTTTGTTCTATTATGTTAGTGGTTCTGGGTTCAAAATGGACTTAATTGACGGTTACGTAGACCCTGGGAGCAGCTCATTCGCCTCTCGTATTTGAAAACCATAGAAGGCCAGATCGGTTGTTGTTCATTGATGTCAGGCCAGCTGAAACCTGTTGACGCCTCCATACGGATTCAGTCTAACTAATACGTGTATTCGCCCATGTGGCTATTTTTGTCCCAATTTAAACATACTAACGATAAATGGACCAAATACTCCCAGCTTGCTACGAACGTTCCGTTTAATGTATTGATATATCCCATTTTTCTCTCATAGAACCTTGACCCTCACCAATACCCAAGACGAATATCACCATGCTATGGACTCATCTATGCGTAGATTCACTGAGTGTCCATTGATAAATGTAGGACAATTTGATATGTAACGTAAATTTGGAACTGCATTTTGTACTCAACGGAGTGACTCATCGTAAAGTTCTGACGCGGAAACCACTACCTAAATAACTTGCTTGAATAACGACTTAGGCTATCACGGCAGGTGAGCAAAACACTTTAAATCAGCGATATTCCAGTGCAATTGCTTGTTTGTGTGAGTCAGTGAAACCGGAGCTCAAACGTCTGTAAATTATGCTGATGCAGGATAGCGTTTGACTCGAAAATTACTCGAACTTGTTATCATTCTGACATTTATTTTACGCTGGAGACGTTAGTATTAAAGAACATCTCGAAGATATAGTGGCTTAAGTTGAATTCTACCGGAATGACAAATTAAAATTCATAGTAGTGTATCATCAAAGTGGAGGAGAAAACGTCAACGATGAACTACTTAAGTAAAGGATGCATCATTGTATTATTATAGACAAGCAGCCACGACCTGAGTCCTACTCTCCTGTTCGCAGTGATCAACGATCACGTGGCTACCCCCGGGGATTTATTCAATGAAATCCAACCTGCACCACTATGGTTTAAGAAATAATTCTTCCGAAAATGTTTATAAATAAATTGTGAAACGTACTATGATCGGCAAATTTTTGAAAGAATGCATATGTCCAAATTCTATCCCGGGTTCGTTTCATATTTCTTTCAGGTTGCTCGCTCCCCGTTTGTTCGTTTACATTTCGAACACTTTGGAACTTCTGGACATGCTTGCTGAACCTCCGAAGACCGTTCAACGGAAACCTTCTCATCCTCCCATATTCTAGCATACGAATGCCGTTTTATCTTCATTGCATTTGTGCATTTTTCAAATTGTGCCTGTCAGGTCTTTTGCGTTGTAAAATCCTGGCGGCTTTGAAGAAGATACAATGATGCTACCTACGTCGAGTCCCTTTCAGAACTCAAGTGGCTCATACCAGTTGATACGTTGTGGAATATATCAGTTGGAAATTGACTCACAAACAAACCCACCTGCATTCCACTCTGCCCCCTACATACATTCACTCATCAGTCCTCAACAATCATCATCACTGGTGTGTGTGGCGACTGCCTATTTCCCGTATAAATCTCGCTACACCACGGTCACCACTCATACGAATGCAGACCACCGTCAACAGGCACATATGCAATTACCTGAGGACCACGGAAGAACAAAACTTTCTTAACTGCCCTGACACACTCAACCATACGTCAACTAAGCTTGGCGGTTCATCCTATTCATATACTGAGACTGGAGCAGTAGCGTAAGAAGAGGAACCTTGTGGTCTTCTGTTTTTTTTAGATGCACTCATTGCATCGCCAGTACCATGAACAGGTGACACATATCACTACCTCCAGCCTTATGGTCGAAAGTTGCCTACCGCAATCATTCTGGAAGAAGCTTGTGTATTGACCAACGATCATGTGGCTTCTCAAAGAATCCCCGCTACAATCCTATTCTATCGATTGTCATATTTCCAAACACCGATCAAAATATACGTGTACATCAGAACCTTACCGCATTTTTTTTATCTAGATGCCAGTTGGGACTATGTCTGGATTGCTCCTCCGGAAAGGCGTCCTATATTGTTCGGGAACGAAGGCCAAGCACATACTCAGTCGTTCACTACATGTTTATGTTTATCCACATTACCGCGTGTGAGAACTTAAGTAGGCTACAGAAAATCTCACTTTATAATTCGTATATACTACCACTCGTTTGGAATCGGAGGGTATACCAGGCTGGTCAGTCTGTTTGTTGGCAAACAAGGAAAGGTAGGAGCATTTCAACTAAGCTTTCTAAAATTCTGTCGTAGGTTTTAATGCTATCCAGTACCACTTAAAAAAGTTTTGTCTAGAGTATCGCCCTTGAAAGATAATCCGATGTGTAATGTTTGCCTTCCAACTAGGTGCAGCTGGTCTCTTTCACCCCGCTGTTGCATGGTTCTGTCTATCAACCTTTGCAGGTAGCCAGTTTGTATGACAATCGTATGTATGCACGTCAGTTCTTCAGGTATGGTGTCATTTGTGCAAATTCTTACTGCTCTGTCTGTCATACAGGTAATTAGGTCGCTTTTTAAGGTGGATGGTATAAAACTATTGAAGTGAATGTACTGATCATTCCGAGTATCCATTTCTGTGTAACACGCGCTGAACTGAGCCATCACCGCGGCGACATAAAAAAAACATTCAAAACGCCCATTTGGTTATTCATTTCGGTCTCTAGCAAAGATTGTAAATTTTGGTGTGCGGAGTTGAATGTGTCTAACATGTCAGTCGGATTTACACTATTATCGAGTGTGCATAGGATGCCGTCATCGTACCTCTTATAAAAATTACAATCGTCCTACCGCCTAGCTCAAGTGTTCGTTTTTCCATTTCGCAATGAAATATTTGCAAACAGTGGTCCCAACGGTGATCCGAGTGCGACAACGTCCAACCGTCGATAAACTCCTTCAATGAACTTGCACTGTACGTTGTTGGTGCACAGATGATATAATTGTTTGAGTTCGACGGATGATATCCGAACATCCATGTCACTATGCTCGATATAATCCTACAGTTGATCAATCGTCACCGTTAGTGGGACGTTGGTAAACAAGAACGCGACATCGAGAGAAAATATTGATTGCCCCGTTAAATCGATATTTTTGATTGAATTCACAAAATCAAAGGAACTGTGTACGCTGTGCGTTGAAAGTTTTCGCCTGTCGAGATCAAGTGTTTGTGACCACCACTTAGCCAGTGAGTGGTATGGGGAGTTCCACTTGTCTACAATCGGTCTGAGTGGTACCCCAACTTTGTGAATCTTTGGTAACCCGTACAGCCTGGGAATCATGGTTCTGGTGGGGCGAATTCTTTCAAATGTAGCTGAATCAATAATTCCCCTCTGTTTTAAACATCGTAGGAACTTCGATAGTGCTTTCTCGATATGTGGGGCATTACCTTTCCCATCCTCCATTTTGTTAATATAATCTGCCTTGTTAAGCAACACGATACCAGCACGTTTATCAGGTGTAGAAATTAAAATTTTCTCACTTCCTCTCAAGTTCTCCACCGCTGCGAGATGTTCTTTCGTGAGAAGCGGTTTTTAGGCCGGAATACAGCGTAAGTACTGATAACCAGTATTCACTAGCGTAGATTACAGTTGTTCCTCGTCTAGCGTCGAGATAGGATCGAGATTAGACAAGTATGCGTAAAATTTCTCAAACTGCGACTCCAAATCCAGTTACTTAATTTTACGTTGTGGACAGCAAAACTTAGGACCTATCGACAGCACTTCGAGTAATTTGTCCAGATACAAAAAAGAAAAATTATGGACGTACCGCTCTGGATTAGTTGCAAAATCCGAAGAAAACTTGGTTTGATTGATCTATTTGAATAGTATATCCAACCTCTTTTCACTCCGTTTCATTGCAACATGCGCGGAATAAGCTTCAAAAGTGTGCCGTTCCTCTGGTGTCAGTCGATCGAGAACGAGGAGTGCCTTTGCAAGGTTAATCTCTAATTCACTGAGCAAACTGCCCGCGGTATCCAGTTCATTAAGTGCTTGGCGTTGCAGTGAGGCCATATATTGCGAGATGCAAACATTTCGTTTGTTTTCATCACTCGATTGCATATAACATTCGGTTATATAGGTTGAGGGCATGGCGACAAGCGCACTGAAATGAATGAACACCACGTGGGTAAGATCAACGGTTTCACTGCCACAGCAACGAAATAGGCTGTGTCAGCACCTTTTACCAACAGAAGGCAGCTGCGTGACGCTTGATTAACAACGTCGTGGCAAACGTCAGCAGTCTAAGGTTGTGACTGAGTAACAAGACCGTAAGCGAATTGACGAGGTCAACCACGTGACATACTGCGATTAAGTGTTTCGCGACCGAAGACGCAGGAATTCTGTTCCAGTGTTAGAATGCTGACTCACGTTGAGTCGTTGTCTGCATTAACCACTTGGGGATACGCTCCACCTTCTTCTGACGTACGTTTTGTTCCGTTTTGCTAAAGTATGGGTCACCACAATTGCAGGTGAACCTTCAGATGATATAAGAGGCAGCGTTTACTCAGAAATCATATGCACATTTCCGTAGAACTTATAAGAAGACGAATATTCGAACAGTCGCTTTCGGAAATTCTCATCGGGCTTTTACAATTACATAAGGTACACGCGTCTTTTATGTGAAAAATTAGAGCAAATGAAATGGGTCATTGAAATCATAGATGTGGAGTGAATCGGAGTCTACTTAAAGGATGGTGGAAGTGTTGGTGAATGTGTGACATTGTCACTCATGCCTGCTGTAAGACGTGCATTCATCAGTATCAGTGGCTTCGTGCCTGCTTACTTGAGAAAAAATGATCGGAAAAGTGGGGACTAATCCCGCGGATAATATGTAACAAACGCTATTCCACTGTGGGATAATAGCAGACTTCACCTTTCGATCTACATCGGTAATATTTTTTCATCTCCTGCGTAAGAAGGGTTAATAAAACCTGTTCCTTCGGCGCTGATTGTGAATGGAAGTCAGCCACGTCTTCAGTGTAGTGATTTTCAAGAAATTATACCGGATACCCATTCGCAAGCGGAACATTACTCAAAGCTTCTCTTTGGGCTTTAGACCGTCGACCATTCACAATTTCCTTGCTCGATGAAAAAGCGTTCGCACCAGACTACGTTTGTAATCTAGAGACACAAATGAACAGAATAGTAAGTACTGCCTTGCTTATGTGACATTCCAATAAAAAAACCAGCTAAGTGTTTAGAACTAACGATATCTCGGAACGGCAGTGAGTTATATAACTCTTGTTTATGGGTGACAGATTTCGGTGAGTGGAATTAAACCGATATAAAAGAGAAATGAAATGATAAAAATCGGTGAATGTTAGAATGTCGTCGACGTAGCATGGTTAAAGCAAGGAACGATGAACACAATCCGATAGTCCATCTCTGACCATCCCAAGAAAAATGCCAGTCAAAGTTGGGCCCAACGGATAGGTTCATTTCTACACCATCAAATTGTTTATAGGTACCTACACATCAAACGCAAATCGTGTACGTAAATATAAGAATAAATTCTCTTAAGTGGCTGACAGGACTAGATAAATAAATATCATTCCCCAAAACAAAATTATATGAATACTCATCTGTTGCATGTAATGGAACGTTAGTTACTAATGGTTTAACGTACTGATGTGAACATGAATATATTAGCCGTACCGCACGCTACTGAAGTTATATGCGATTGACATACTTCCAGAGTGTCAGACAAATCACTGATTGATCTTCTACGCATTAAAGTATGTGAGGGGTACATGTCATTGTTACACTGAAACTCAGTCAGCTTGATTTAGTGTGGTAAACAACTGGGCCTAGTTTGCTAGAAATCTCTGGATGCGTAGCTCTGATAGTTGGAGCAGACCTACCAAACATCTGACACGCTTACCGACGCTTCTGTTTGGAAGAACAAAGCACATCCTGTAGTTGGCACAAAGAAAAGGTGAGTTGCCAGACAGATCCAATTCTCAATCTCTCCCCAGTTGCACACGTGTAACATAAATACTGTAAAAATATTCTACCAGAATTCAGCAAACTGAGAAACATTGCATAAAAATGGTGATGCTTGCGTGTCTATTAAAGCCATAGCAGTCCCAGTGTCACAGTGAGTTGCTTCTAGCTGCCACTTGGCAGCTAGCAAGGCTCCCATGAACACGAACACTCGATAAGTTCTGCTTTACTCAGCCAGAGTGAATTGCATTCAACTCTCAGTCCAGTTTTTAACGATTGTATGGTAATTGACAGTGAACGTTTGTTGGGATGCTCATTATCTTGCCGACCATCTGCAACTATACGCAATTTCTCCTATGCATGTTTGCCCCAGCATCAGTTATAAAGACTACCTTCGTGAGCGACAACAACTGTAGAAGTGTCTCCCGTTTATTGATGACGACGGCAATTTTCTGATCTAAGCCAGTTTTATAAGATCCGCAGCGTCGTAGATTCTCTGAATTACCGATTCGATATGTAATGCTGTCCAGTGCATCAGATTGTCTCGTTTGAATGGCAAGCCGCGAAACACGATTTTCATTGGCATAATTATTAATGAATTCCCATAATTTGCTGCATTCGCATGCTGTTGAATGAAAGAGTCAGGATAATTGTTCGATCACGGCTTATTGTTGAGAAACCTTTCTTTTCCATCAAGTGTGCTCCTGGTCCAGGTTATCTGAGCTCGGTGAAAACGTGTTTCTACTAAGTTCCGCTTATGAGCAACTGGTGGGAAGCTTTTGATGTCCAATTACTCCACCGTTCACGTTGATGTGCAATAGACCGGGCGCCGATTATTTCCTTTGTCCAGCACTGTGAGAACTACATCCAAAGATGGCAAACGATTATTCTCTCCTAACTGACTTGTGGCCGACCACTTACATTTTAAAGAATTTATTACATTTAGCTTATCATGAATCTACTTCTCATTGTCAACAAGGATTGAAAAATTCAGGACATATCGCTTGTGAAGTTTAATACTCACAATAGCAGATTCTACCTGCTGTTTACTGTCAGTCAGTGTTGGTTGAAGGAGATTCCCTATCTGGACACCATCAATCTGTTCAAAACTCACGAGTTGGACGGAAAATTTCACCGTGAAGAGAATTCAATGTAATCCGAACCTCCTAATTTCGTTATCTTTGAATTGTCACCTATGATTAAGACCTCATCGAGGCATCGGCTATAAATGTGAACGTTTCCGGCGACAACTGGGATCATCTTATTATAATATGCAACGCATGTATTTACCAGTTCTCGTCCCCCAACTGGTTTGCTCTAGCTTTCAAAACGAACTAATTGTCTAGAACAGTCCTTCACATTTTCCGTGTTAATAATCTTGGAAACCCACTTGTTCTATCCACGCTCAACAATGACATTCACTATCACTGTTTAATTACGCAACTGTCATCAAAATGTGATGATTTTGTTTTGCAGTCTCCAGTTTGATGAACAACATCCAGTCAGTTTGCTTTTGGTTGATTTTCATATTTCTCGAACATTGGACAAGGTGGTTTGAATTCACCACCGAGACCGTTCATTTGATTTAGTGGTTACAGCTTATCAGTTTGATTTGCTCATACTGATATGAACATGAACACCTGGGCCATACCACTGGCTGTAGATTAAGTCGAATTAGAAAAGCTAGTACATATAGGTATACCCTGCACCTGGACGGCTTGTACTAATCATACAAACTGCACGGTCAACCTTAATGCAGTGTATTTTCGCACGCCACACATCAACAGAATGTTGGCCGTCTGTTAGCAGTGGAGCCTGGGGCCACTCCATGATATTCGAATAACAATAGTCCGATTGGCAATTCTGAATTTGGCAATTGTACAGACGCTTCAACAGGTCCTATCATATTGATACGTCCACCTGACTTAGCGTACTCAATAACAGGTGTTCCTCGATCATAGGTTTTCAACTGTGTTCGCAACCTCCTTTCGAAACTCCTTCACTCAAGTGACTAAACTGACATAATATAACTTCTACAAATACACTTCGTAATTCAGCTTGCACACTTCTGATCACTTACATGTGTAAGCCGTTTGCGCAAGGTAGTAAACACGACTCAATTCTAGCGGATCTATCCACAAGTAAGGTATAAACTGTAACAGTCACTGAACGATCAATTGATGCCAATGGGTAACACGATGGGGAGAGGTGAACACATTTCTCCATATCCTGAAAAGCAGCCTGTAATACTTTGGGTGCACTATGATCAAGGGACCTACATGGACGAAACGGAGTTGCGCTTTTCATAATGTGGACTGCACGGGGAGATAAAACAGTCAGCTATCTACTAATATTAAACAGCATGAGACAGAATGGTTTGAGGCACAGTTATAAGAATCAGGTGTGTATGGGGCATTGGACGTCTAGAGTCCGGTCTAATCATACACAACTGGATAACAAAAGTCCTCTTCAATGCACCTAAGCTTGTCATATGCAACATCTAGTAAGAAACCAAAAGAGCGTTGAATATGATGATGTGATGGTTACGTGTGTCAATATGTGTTGACCTTGTTGTTTTTTACTATGCCTCAGCTATATACGGTGTGCGTGTGACACAATAATGCAACATATCTATATGTATGTGTGCGTGTATATGTAGATATATGTACACGCACGTCCCTTTCAGTGAACGGGATCAACAAGTACCCAATGTTTCAGACTCTACAAACGAGTGATCTAACATCGGGACAATGCATCACAATTATGACATCCATAACGAACCATTTGATACACTAGTGCAGTGGAGTTGAGCGATCGTATTATACTACTCATACCGCGGCTATTCAGTAGCAGGTGCAGAGCATAATTTTTGATATCGTACAAGCCACAAGAAGACGGCAGGAAGGATCATCAAAGTGTAGCATCACCTATAACGGTCTCTGCTACTTAATGGAACTGAGCATTGATATATATGGTAGCCGAGACCGTCTGAGGTCGAATACTGTGTGCAAATGAGTGGTTTTGTGATAGGTCTGGTTTACATGCTTAACCCATGTATTGCTTTGTCGAATAAATAACCCTTGTGCCATCCGTGTTCTTGGATCACAACACTAGTGTATCTAATATCATACGTGTTTATTCCCTACGAATGTGCCATATCTATTCCTATTAAGAGGCATCAATTCCCGCTTGCTCAATCACATTCGAGCAAAAGCACTTTGCACCAGTAATGCAGGAGACTATAAAATTCACATCGAGTCTGGGAATTCGGACACATTCATGAACAGTAAGACAAAACTCATCTCCAATTCAACCTTCGACTAGATTATTGGTTGCTCGTTGTTACCATTCAGAGAAAGCCTTGTGATCAGCAATACACCAGAAAAGATAAATTCAGCATTATTTTCTAATATGTGTTCGCAGATAGCAAGATAAGGCATGCAAGCAACATGAATCGTTATCCACTGATACAATGTTCTCTTAGTCTTCCTACTTCGTGTCATATAACTCAACGTTGCCAGGGTGCCGGTGATCGTTGTTTCGGTAGAACAACCGAACGACAGTTAGTTCAAACCGTGATTTGCTGTTCGATTGTAATCCTGGTGACATAGTTCTTAATTCGCTTTTAGTATGTGATGAAAGCAATAAGTTATCGGTGCTGAGCGGGGCGCACATTATATTAACCTACTCACTTTCGTTGTATGCACAAGAGTTGCCGATTCAAAATATTAACATACCGGAAGTCAATTTAGGATGCAATTCGGCAAGGTCATTTCCGTTCACCCGAATAGGTAAATCCATATTTTCCAGTTTGTTTGATGCACAGTTGTAATGCCTATGAGTCTGTTTTTAATTCGGTTTCGTTGGGCTTCCGGGATCAGGTTGAGCTTCATGCCACAATAATTTGTCAACATTAATCAAGCTTTTCGATAAGCGTTGGTCGCTCATCGAATCTGGACAGCAGTCTAAATGTCTATTATCTCGTATGGGCCGGGCCGATCGACTTCGAATAGACTGGACAAGGTGCGTTTTAGCAAGCGACTTACATTCGTGAGCTATGCATGTACCACCACACAGATATATGGAAATCAATTTTTCAGCGTGTATAACTGTTTTCGATATATTCTTATATTAGGCTGGTACAAGTATGTGTCAATTTGAGTAACAACGATAGAAGTTATTGACTAAGAGTGGCAAGAAGGCAAGACTATTGAGTGAAACACACATACGACTCGGTTGTGATTATGCTCACGACCTGGGTAGGTTTTATGAATTCATTGTCACTTGAGTTTGTTTGGAAAGACTCGATCAAATTATCGCGTTGTGTTGGGTGTATGTGTTTGGCTATGGTAATCCGAAGGTATCAGCGATCTGTTTTTGAACTCACAAATCAGGGTTGCGTGAGTGGAGTGCGACCGTCACGGTTGTGCACAAAAAGCTTCATTCGATTTTTCGTGACGCGATGGCCGGTACATGATAGACGATGTGAAATACTTGAATGAAACAGTGAGAAGACGTAATTTATGTGGTATTCTCGGGAGTAACATTTCACGCATTCTGATCACACATGGAGTCAAAATTCCACAGGGCGGAATTCATGGTTTCCAGGAATGAACAGCTGGATGAAAAACTGGAAATCACAGTTGTGGGAATGGTGATTACCAGATGTGGAACACCATATGCCTGTCTGCGTATAGATCATCATCAACCAGGTAGGTAAAGAAGGATGAGCTAATGTTCTTTGTTTGAAAATCACGTAAAAATTCCCAGCGTAGTCATAAAAAATACCGTGTAGCAAATATGCTCGTTTTCAATGATTCATCCTCAGGCTAAATACACCAGATCTATATAAAAAATTTTACTATGAAATCATGCAGTGGATAAAACGGGGAACGGGTGGTTAAGGAAGTCAATCAGTTAACGTCACGCTATAATCGAGTACCCATTTGAACAATAGTATTTTAGGTATGTGAGTGCAGGTACATGTAGTACAACTGATCAATACCGGTTAACACACACACACCCAACATATACATTCGTATCTAACCTAATAATGATTAAGTGCTGTTTGTGTCAGGTTATGTGTCCGTCAGTTCTTGTGATCCCGGATCGATCAGTTCACAATTTACTCTAGCTAGATTATTGGCATATTAGATATGAGCGCGATTATCCCATAGAAAAGGGATGATGTAATCAAGTGACTGCTTGTCCTGATTGACCTTCTGTTAACTCGCTGGGTAACAGAAGTTATTTCAGTAAGCAACATGAATATGGTGCACGAAGATCTGCAATAGTGCATCAACAGATCGATATAGTTTTCTCCCTGTTGAAGTGATCACCATATCTCCGCGACTGTTTGGATATGAAACGGGGGATCATGAAATGTGCGTCCGACCCACTTTTGCCTGGAGTTATTACAAATCCGTTGTATTGCAATAACTGACCGGTTCACATCTCTTCTTTTAATTTAATTATCCTTACAAATAAGACCATCCTCAGTTCCGGTAAGGCGAAGGTCCAAAAATAGCATCTGATTATCCGCCTCGATATCGGTTGTAAGCTTGCCATTGAAGTGAATACTATCAGACGATTTATACGTAGATTCAATCTGGCAGTTATGCTTGCGGGTTCCAAATTTATCATTTGTGTGTAGTTTGTGCAGGCACACTGAGTCAATGATAGTTTATGGTTTCGTTGGAAGGTGGGTCATGACATTACTAGTCAGCACAGATTCGACACAGCTGCCAGATATGGGAGAATTCCCATAAGATCGAGAGTAACGACGTAACAAACAAAAACTTTCCATTGTTATTCCTCAAGTCAATACAGCTGCATAAATTTCATCAAGACGTGTCATAAGATAAACCGCGAAACTGCAGGACGTGACTGTTAACGAATGACAATAAAGGCTACCAGTAGACTACATAGAATAACTGGTTAGAACTGAACTGGATGTTGACTGGATGTTACGTCACACGGTCAGGGTCAAATGTTTGTGTGTGGTTAGAATGGATGTGATTGATCTGTGGTATATCGCTTGTCAGGAAACCCATCAAAAGCGGTCCGAATTGGAACACTTTGTACTGCCGAGACCGTTGGAATCAGGCTGCTCGACCCGGTATTATATCAAAAACGGTTTGTTCAGGCGCTGCAACTACCTTGGCCACAAATCCATCGGATCGATGGCCAACCTGCGCGGTCAAATCGATGAACAATCGTAACGTAACCGACCAATCCAGCCACCGCCAATTGACTGAGCAGTGACCTAATTTCTCTGTGATATATCTGATCGATATCTCGATCTAACTCTATTAACTCATTATATAATTGTGCCGTCCTGAAGATGTATTATCGAAAACATGTTCGCCTATATGTCTTTATTCTCAGTATCTCAATGGGCATATTTGAACCGATGATCTGTGGTCACGAAAGTTGTAGCGACCGAACAAATTTCTCTTGAGGGCACG
The DNA here is from genome assembly GCA_013368495.1 of Paragonimus heterotremus. NCBI lineage: Eukaryota > Metazoa > Platyhelminthes > Trematoda > Plagiorchiida > Troglotrematidae > Paragonimus > Paragonimus heterotremus. The sequence goes on from LUCH01002395.1 coordinate 19,142, forward strand.
AGTTAGGTTTGCATAATCTGACAGCATTTCATCTCTTGTTGAAACCTATGTGATTGTATTGGCTTTGGAAATGGTGGTCGGTAACAATCAGTCGTCACATCGTAACAACTAGTGGTGACAACGAGATCCAGCTGATCGAAGAGATATAATAGTATTAGTACACGGGGCTAGAAACCTGCCCAAAAAATACACATGAACGTGATGTTCCATGGTCAATGCTGTTAATTATTTGCAAACGGTGGTTGCAAATTATTCAATTTGTGCAGCATTTATGTTAAGTAGGTTCCTGACAGGTTTATCAACTTTCAGAAGCCGTTTTGCTAGACTTCAGTAGAACGCGTCCGTCACCGACAAGGTAGGTTGTTGGGAGATTTCAAAATTAATAATGTTGTTTTGCCCCCTGAATGGTAATTCATGATACACTTGTTGGTCTGCTCAGACTCCAATTTTCTGACGTTGCAATTTGTTAACGATATACCGTACATTTGATCAAGCCACATCCTTACGAAACTGAATGCTGCTAACATGATCACACGGAGAACAAATTGAAGCCATTCTGTTCATGTCACCTGCTCGTTGGGAAATGAGCACACGTGACAGTTCAACGGGCAGACGCGATGACAGTATTCGTAAGTCTGTGTACTAAATACTGCCTTCTGGAAACCGTCACAGTTGTTGAATTCTGCAATCTTCCAGCAACCGGCCATGGCGGCCGACTAGCCATTGACCTACATCGTTACATTCGACTCCAGAAGTCGTTTGCCTAAACTTGGACTTCTACAGAATCACATGAAGGAAAACCAGAGAAACTGTTCACCCTTATGTTTGTCGACAAATTTCTTCTCAAGGCCATCTCGTACCATTCAGCAGTGAACGTGGTTGAGCGTTTGCATGTATTAGTTCTGTGTGCCTAATGTGAAGTCATTGATGTAATGGTCGACACTAACAGCTACCAGTACTTTCCCAAAAGATGCGGAACGCAGAATGTTTATAAATACAATGGAATCTTTATCACATGATCCACTACCATGCATCCGTAGAGCTTCAAACTTGTGGTGAGGCATTTGACGAGTTTGTAATTTGCACAGATAGTGTAGTACACGATACATCTGATGGGTAAATCCGTTTCATGTATTTTTGATAGACCATGAGATCGTCCAGGACTGTCTGTCTTTGGAGCTAGTGTAAACCACAAGGATTTACTACGCTTTGTTTCCAGTTCCGGAAGATATCTGTTCACGTATAATTCGAATTTGTTTGGAATTGGAGTCCGTTTCTTTGTTGTAATATTTTTGTGGGATCCAGAGTTCAGGTGCTCGACTACTTTGTTTTCATAGTCTATGCGATCCATAGAATATGTGATGTGTCTCTTGTCCACTTTGGTTATGCGGATAGAACCGTGTTGTTTCAACGTACTGAACGCCAGCTTCTCCCACTGTTAAATTTGGTGTGTCTGGTTTTTCATTTGTGCTGATGCTATTTATTCTCAAGCGAGATTCCTCAAATTCACATGGGGACAGGTTCGTCTGCGTAGGCTCGCAATTTTGAATTGTCTTATATTTGCAATAATTGTTTTCACATGTTGAAATTCAGCCTCCATTTGTGCAGGTACAACTGATTAATCGGTAATGCTTTGTCAGACATATTGTGGACCAGTTTGTTTGAATCAACAAATCTGAAACTTTGGATTATTCGCGAACTTTATTCGGTGGCAACATTTCGTTCTATCAGTTTGTCGAACCTACACATTTATCGATTCCTACATTTATGGTAGTTGGTAGATGTTCTGCGTTCAACTATCTCTCTTATACCAGTCATTGTGTTCCATGATAATAGCCGCTCTTCTAGACCATATCGATGTGATGAGTAAGGAAGTGTGAATTACGGTAATTTGAATGCAGCACTTATCGAACACACGGTTAGTTATTCGTTAGCTATATTTCTTCAGGGTTACAATGCGATTGTTGTTCAAGTTTGGAACATCTGAACCAAAACTGATTCTGATGAAGTGAAATATATTTTTGGTGATGTGGTGGCACTTAGCTGGTTCGAAATCTGTATAGTACGACGGTGTTTATAAGGAGGGGAAATCTTATTTCGATACCTATCCAAATCATTGATACATAATGAAAGCCAGAACGACAGGAGCTGATAAACACATATTGGATTTATATTTATTCACGTTATGCAGCATGTTAGTATTCATGGTCATTAGTTCAATACAGTCCTATTATTTTGCGGATAGTTTTTGATTCACCAATATTTTATGCTCTCAGCATAGCGCAACACCACTTTCTGAAAAGATACAATGAAAAACAGGGTGTCATAGGTAGATTGTTGAGAAGGGCGGTGTTGACATTTTTGAATGGAAAGGCTGCTTTGACTCGGTCAGCTGACATGTTCCTTGAGGTAATCTCCGTCGCAGAGGACTCCTGATGGAGTAAGTCAACTTCTCGGAGTGATTTTATGCTAAGTCGTAATGCAGATTTCGCATTCACTGAAAGCTGTCTCAAATTTTCTTCTCACATATTCACACTGCACAGGGTGTTCGATCGCATCCTCCCATTCCAATTACCTGATGGACAACAATTCAGAAGAAGCAATCAGAGGCTTGGAGAATCACGAGGTACAGCTTTCTCATATTGAGTAGATTATCCTCACAGGACATGTAGATCATATTAAACCGAATGAATAGTATGCCCGGTCTGTGTGGTATGCATATTGCACCCTCAAAGTGTGAAGCAGTGCGACGAGGTCAGATCAATCTGGATGCTGTCTTTGTTATTGAGGGCAGGCCGTTGGAAACTTTCGATCACTTTCCCTACCTGGGTGGTGTCATCTCATCAACGTGTTATACAGCTGACTAGGTGTCCACGAGAATAGCAAACCACACGATATCAGTCCTCGAAACATCAGCAGTCACCTGCTACTCGGTCGTGGCTAGTCTGCTACATATCCTAGAGCTTACGATCAAGCGTGAGTCAAACCGATTATACAGTGGGTCAGTTTTATGACGCGTTGTTCGCCATAACCCGCTTGATATCGGCACTTGACAGAATAATCGTTCTGGATAATTTCAGTGCATAAGTTCGACGCGACTCAGCAACCTGACTTAGTGTCTTCGGGCTCTACGGCATTGTTGTGGTCAATGAGGACGGTGGTCATCTTCCTCACCTGTGTGTTATTCACGAGTTTGCTATAACACACATCCGATGGTAGCTGGAGGTGTGAGGTACCTCGGCACACACACGAAGTTGTTATCACAATTGGATTTATCACGTGATCACGTGACACCGCGGCGATTGATGCGAAAGGATCAAGGTATCACAGATGATAAACTGGTCAGATCCAAGTTGTTTAATCATGTTTACGAGCCTGTGTATTGTGGGTCATCCATACAACGGCAAAAACTGTTGAACGGTGATAAACGGTGTTTCAGCCTGCGGCTGTTTCCCCACTCAAAAACGCTTCCGTTTCCGCTACGCCTGACGGTAAGTGAAAGGAAGAATGAATCACGGCAGCAGCCATTCAGACGATTGGAATCCTTCAGTAAAACACCCAGATTGGTTCCATGAAAAATATGAGGTCATCTCGATTCTCATGCGGCAGAACGATGTAGCGGTTTTCAGTTCCACAACGGACTCAAGCAATTACTGCAAAAATATAGCATTTCAGAGTGTTTGCCATCGTTATTGCATAACCGAGGACGATTGGTGGAGAAAGCAGGTTGGGCGACTGCTGGACACACTGATTAGCGACGACAAGCAATATTCTATGATGTTTCCGGGGCGACCTTCGACCAGTTCTCTTTGTTTACTGACGTACTGTTCGGCGGGGACCTTGCTATTTTGTGATCACAACCGAAAGCGATCACGATAGTATGGTGTACGCATGTTGTCGGACTGCTAAGTCGGCCGACTACCATTGACTGAGTTACTGTGTATGGCCTGTGACAAAAAATATGTCACAAAGTATATTACTCTTAACATGGAGTTAGCAGTAGTGGAGAGGTCTCTTGGATATCTGCAAAATGGACTGGATTCAAGTAAAGGCGTGCTGCTTCGGGAAATGTCGAATCATGGCAACCAACTGTTGGCATGTGCTCTGCTTCAGTTGGTTCACTCCACCTCTGAACACGAAACAGCCCATAAGTAATCTAGGGGTCATATCGTTGTCATAACGTTGTTATACGGAAGAGATGGTAGGCAAAACATCGGCAGTTATGGAAATATCAGATTGAAGAACCGCGTTATGATGGTTCTGCTAAGCCGACTTGATGAGGATGTTTTGGAGATCAGTGTTCTCAAGAATTAGTGAGGAATTCCAACGGTCGACACGGGGATCGCCGCTGTCCGACACCAATTGGAGTGTTACAAACACAATCAGCCGTCGTATGCTCCCGCTGTGGAGTTCCCCAAGGCGTTTACCTCCATGAGCCTTTAGGTTTTGTGAACGGTGCCCGGCTAATTTGGATGTCCGGTTAAGTTCGCCAGTTCAAATGGAGTATGTTGCAATCGTGTGGATCGACCTGTGATGTTTATGACATTGTTACTGGCTTGAAGTAGGGCTACTTCCTAATACTAATCTAAAATGTTTTGTCTTCGGCCGCAGTGCCAACGGAATTCGGCGGGCTGTATTCCAGTTGAATACGGGATGGATGGTAATTTGCTGAGTGTTCGATGCTTTGAGACCCGAAATCGGCTACGTTATTAGCAGTGCGATTACTGTTGTTTGCTGCTGATAGTACACTATTTGTGCATAGCGAAGAAGAGCTTCGGTAACTGATCATGGCTATCACAACACGGTATCCAATGTTGGTTCATATATCAACACATATTAGACGTTCTGTTCCTCTCGACCTCGTCCGGGCGCCGGTGTTCTGCGTTCACCTGTAATCCGCGTCATTGGAGACACTGTTGATAGCTACACAGACTTCTGCCAATTTGGTGGCAATCTGTTAATGGGTCTGTTCGTGGACCGCGATTTGCGTGATTGTGTGACGAAGGATAATGCTGTTTTTAAACATCTTCAATGACGCGTCTGGATGAACCGCTGCCTGCGGTTGACAAAAGTTTGCTAGTTCTTCGTTCAGTGGTGCTGTACGCGCTGTTGTACGGCAGTGAATTTTGTACATTATATCAGCGGAACACGGAGGTTGATGTTCAGACAGAATATTGGACAGGGTGTCAGCGGAATGTGCGTTATGCGAACCATTTTCATATGTAATGCTCGACGCAGCTTGGATATGCGGTGGACGGAAATGACTTCTAACATTGGAGCATTCGGCTATCTGTTTACCATTTACCTCCGTTGACCATCCGTTGTTCATACATCCGTTGGATGGCTGATGAGTAGATTGCGAATCAACCGCCGCACAGCCACTTAGAAACAGTTAAGCGAAATCCAATCAACCATAAGCTTCTTCACCATCGTTTTACTCAATTAAGTTTTCGTCGTCGTAGTACGATTATTTTGTCTTCAGATAAACTGTGATAGAACTGAACTGTCTGTAGGAATACGATCCAAACAGGTATCCGGAGGTTCAGTGAGCGACATTCATGGGGCCGTGATTTGTCAGCTGTACGCGGAGAAACCACAAGTGGTATTGATCGTGCTCATGTGGATATGTAGGGTTGCGATAAATTCGACCGCGAATGCGCTGGTCCTCTCGGATTGACAGATCATCAAACCACAAATTGCACACTTGCGAAGACGTTGGGCACAGGTTAAATCAATTATGTTGACTGTCTCCCATAAGTACCGATCGACAACACCCGTCGTTTTTAGTAATGAATTAGACGGTGTAAAAGAATTTTGAGTGTATCGGCCTATCAAGGTAATGATAACAGCTATGTGAGGAGAAGGTAACAGGGTAGCAGTATTTGTTGTTTATTTTCAAGTGCCCTCTTTCAAAAAGCAACGCTAAACTTGACTTCGTTCTTTAGCAAGAGATGGTCAATGGTGCACTTGCTTACAATGTCCAAGGTTCGAATTCCGACTACATTTTCTTTGTACATTTTGTTGGCCACTCTCTCAATTACTTCGAATTTGACAGACAATACGTATTATATGCAAGCGCTAGACCACATTCGATTGTCATGAAATCCAGAACTAACTGATCATCCGGACTAGAGAGGAACACGTTGTCCTGTCAACCCCAGTCGATCAGTCCCAGATTACGCCTTCCATTCAGGTCGAAATCACAGAGCTCACTGAGTTGGAGGATTATCGTCTGTTGAAGCATTGGGGATGTTGGTTGCCTCCAAGTTAACATAACTGATAGTTGACCACAGATTCTGCACTTTGACAGGTGTGTAGGCCGGCTGCTACTTAACAGAACCCTGGACTAGAGTGTAGCACTTAGGTGAGCTCGTCAGTGGTGAAAAATGCGTCTAGTGCTGATTGACTAAAAGGGCTGATCTAGAAGTTTTTATTAATGTAGAGGCTGCGGTCGGTTTTCGATTTTTTTAAACTTAACCTGATCAAATCTAGTACAGTCTATCAGTGATAATTTAAACACAACCTCCAAAAGAATGGGATTGCACTCCATTGTTTTGGTCAATTTCCATGTTGGATACTAGAGTCGCAGTATGATTGAGTTAACTGTACAGAGTTGACATACACGCGTGTTGTGATTGCGGATGAGTAAGAAAATTTGGGTTCCAGCTAAGCAGAATATGCCTAAAATTATGCCGTCTGTTTAACTGCTACAAGGATTTTGTAGGTGCGTCTCAAGCTCATCAGATTAGTCTGTGTACGCAAACAGCACTACCCAGGACACAATCAACAGTCGCAGGCAGAAATGTCTTGGTTGCGAAAAGTGGATATCTGTTTACTTCGTGAGTGTTGTCACTTCAAGACTTGATTCCGTCTTCAGATTATTATGCCACATTTTCGATTATCCGACTGAATTATGCGATCAGCTTGCTGGCCTAATACATTGATTTTTAAACGTGAGACTGTTGAGACTAGGCAGGATCTCTTGATTTTTCGTGTTGCGAAGGGGACTGATGGAAACATTTGTCTACATGCAACGAAGATGTTGATGAAGATGGAGCGCGAAATGTACTCATCAAAATGTATACTTCCTACTGAACTTTGTGGTTGACCCGATGTTATATAGGACAAGCTTATTATCTCGCATTATTGCGTGGCTCGTCCTGGTGAAATGGGACAACAAATGAGATTATTGTTCCGCGATACTTCTGTTCAGTGCTGACGAAGCACTCTCCTTATCCATTTGCATTTCTCCTGAACGTGTTAGGAACTTTCGTCTCCTCAAGTAATTCCTAGCTGAGTGATACATCCAGATGCCACAAAATGAAACTGAAGTTATTGATCAAAATAATCAGATGTGAACTGGGTACGATTCACATACAGCGCTTCATGGTCCAACACAGCTTTGTACAGTTTGAAGCTGGATGTAAAAGGTCCCTAGGCGCTCAGATTCCAGCTCCTTTTATACAAAAGTGTTTGCATTGTTCACATTAATCTGAACTATTGGTGTATATTGTACACAGTCTGTTTGGCAACAGACAGCCTCAGTCCTGTAGACCCAAATGCAGTTTCTACTCTAATTTATTCGCCTTTTGAATACTCTCAACTCCAACAATCATTTGTGACCCGTATATCATTCACACCGTCTACTTCACCTATATGCCGCCCAACTAATATGGGTAACGTCCTCATGTTTCATTATCTAAATCACCCCTATCTGAACATTTTAACGGCTTCCTAGAACAGGTTGATTTGTGTTTTGACCGGTGGTCAAATGAATGGTACAGAGTGTGACTGCACAGTGGTGACCACACAGCTTGGTGAAGACTCAAGGTGCAAACACCAAATCACACTGAAGTTACAATAGCACTTCACATATGTGAAGGGCTTGTTCAAAACAAATATTCCATTCGTCATTACATGCCTCACGGTTTCGTCATAGTTGTTCGGTATTTTTAAGGAGATAGTCTCAAAATATCTGCACGAGGCTGCGTGGAAACCTTTCATGTGCAACTGAAATCTATCTGGATTCACTCGATTCGCCAACTTGGCTGGAACTGTGTCTCTAAATCCCAAAGGTCACTGAAGCACGGCTATTATGAACAGTAAAGTTTTAGAACAGGCCAAATAACAACCATACTCGCATGAATAACTGCTCAGTCATGCGAGGATTTCTCGTTCAATCAAATGCATCATGTCTGTGTTTCTCTGTCCCACAACAGACTGGCTCAATGGAGGTCAAACTGGTGGTTATCACAATCAGGTCCGTGAGAATTTCAATTACGAAATCACCCGGTTGCAAGTGACCGTCATAGTACAGATGATCTGGAAGGGACCAGCTTCGTAGAGAGGTTATCGTTTACAAATTCATTCGAATGGCCTCATTCTGGTGAACCCAGACACAGAACGAAATAGGTCCCTGAGTGTCGACTTGAGGACCCCCTGGGATTAAATAAAGCTGAACATACCCTAAAAAGCAATGATTCCGACTTTTGAATCAAGAAACGTGATGTGTTCACATCTGATCCTTCCAGAACAACTAAACAGTCGCCGAAAATGAATTTCTCTAAATTCTTGGCAAATGAATAACTGAATGACCGCCCAGTCGTCAGAGCTCAAATCATGAAAATTATCTCTTGACACGTGTGAAGGACAGGTTGGGACAAATATCTGTTTCAAAATCCTCTGTGCGATGTTAAGGCTGGTTTCTGCTCATGCGCAATACATAATA
>LUCH01002395.1:28784-48996 GCA_013368495.1 Paragonimus heterotremus
AGGGGTCACGATAAATGTAACATTTAGACATTGGTTTTTGTTTTCTTGCTTATGGGTTGTTTTAAATGAAACCGATTAGAACACGTACCACGTGGAATCCATATTTTCAGATGCGTGTCTGCTGGTTGTAATTTTCAAATGTTTCAAACGTTTGCCGGTTTATCAAACTTCCAGAGCTTTGAGTTGCTTGTGTTAATAAGGTCAAACTACATGCTTCAGTAGACAAAAAATATTTCTTCGGTCAGATGGCTTGATAAGTTATTAAAAAAATCTAGCACCATGCCCAATTTAGATATGAAAATAATCACGCAACAAACTAGGTGGTCCTTGATATTTCATCAACAGGCTAATCACAACACAGCTGTGTGTGTTCACCGTGGGTGGTAAATAGTACACGAGTGCCATGAAGGAGAGTGAGCAATGAATTAGGCTTGGTTCGACTCCTAATACATAACTACATAATAAGAGGTGATTTGGTTATAAAAGCTTTGCAAGAATAATTAGTACTTCCACCCATTCTGGGAATGAATGCACGACCACTAGAAGTTCGACGTTGTGATTGGATGCTTTCGAGCGCACACTGAGGATGAACGTAGACAAATTGCAGCAGGCGCCGCGATTGCCAGTTGATAAACATTGACCCATACCGATTGTGCATTATGGATCTGAGTGAACACGTCGGACCGATTGGTTGTTATTTTCGGACCGAGCACGGATGAACTGGCTCACATCGATTCCAGAAATAACCACATCGTTCGACTTTCCACAAAATTCGTGTAACTCGCTTAATTCCGACCCAATTGTCATAATGTATGCTTGCTAACCTCACTCAGTTGTCCTAACCACAGGGTCTACAATTATCCCTGAGGACAGTAGCCCTGTTACCTAGTAAGAAAAACACCTTTCTCAGTGATGACGCTATCCACCGCAAATCGTTCGAATTTGCACCTGAACCACCTGTCCAATTCCTGAATTCTATCTACGTCTGAAATATTTGAATCTCATTTACATTATATAATCTATCGAGTTACCGTGATTTTGGTATAATACTTCATGTGAATGCACACTTGCTCACACCTTGTTTATCTCGAATTGTGTCATACATAACCTACATGTTTTATGTTTGCGATCAATAAGAGTAAACGAAATGTTAACGTGTTTCAACACATCTTTTTGCACTGATGAAGTTGTTGCAATAACCCATTGTCTCAACCTGACTGAAAAGTCCTGATCACAAACATAGCGACTGATTGCATCCAGCGATTTAGATCATTATCCTTCCGAAACGATAAGGCATGCCGAACACTATACACATGAGGTTGTGGTTGAGTGTTTGGATAAAATTGTTCGGTCATTCCCATTGTGAGATTAAAGGCGTCGTTTTTAACACACTGGCCTCAAAATTACAAGGGCTGGGCTGGGATATGCACTCCTGATTATATCTGATAACAGCGAACCACTAAACCCGTGCTTCCTTTCAAAGTGGATTAGCTTGAAGTGGGCTTTTCTAAATGCGAAAGCTGCGATTGAATGTGGTTGGTGTTCATTTTCGAATAATGATGAACTCTTAGTAAAAATCTACCGATTTTTCTTCCACTACGTTTTGATATCTTTGCACTATTCAGGAGAGTTGTTTGAGGTTACCATTTATGGGCAAACTTCGGACCTACCAACGCTTTTTGGTGAAACTGCTATGCACACGAACAGGTCAATCATACCAATCAAGAATGGCAAATCTATCGGCGAAACCCGAGGTGAGTAGTTGCTTATATGCCATATGGGGACGCCTGAGGACAACATTCTTTAGAGTAATGATGTTTTGTGCAGGCAGAGTTGTTAGTAACCAATATTCAGTACCGTTGGTATACTAATGTGTACACGTCACATGAATACATACATCCTCTGGTGTGAATTAGAATGGCCGATGCTAACTGAAGAGTTCATGGCAGGGATAACTTCGGTAGTTTCAAATTAACACAAGGCTGTTAATATCGCACGTTCCATAAGGTTGCAGGAGTCTGCCTGGACGGTGATACGATTTCCGAATAGTACGGTTCGAAGGTCCACAATATGAGAAATCTCAGCCCGAAATCGTGAGCATCAATTCGACTCCGTAAATGCAGTACTAATTATGTTGTAACTCTTCGGGATAGGTTGCGCTAGATGAATTGGAACAGGATCGAGAGTTTGCAGAGTTCTTCACGTTCACCTTGCACACAGTTCTTACGTAACAGGACATCGGTTCACGAAAATTTGCTCCAGCGCATATGACTGTTTTTAAAAATACCCGAACACATTGAGGATATGTACAGGAAACAGGGCTAGTGTGTACTTGGCCTATAGTTCAGTAAACGTGAGAAACGCAAATACAGTTGGGACAACCGGCTCGCAATTTATTTAAATGCCTTTCATATAAGACTTACAAAACTGTTTACCACTACTGTGTGTTGTATCAAATTTCTCAACGTGAAAATGTTTACACCCAGCCTGGAATCAAACGGGCTAAAGCAACAGCATGCCTTAACGTGATAATCACCCTATCAGCCGAGCTAGTCATCCAGGCCGGGAGTTCAGAACTTCCACGTTCTGACTGACATCGGCAACTTGATCCTGTTCATCCCAAACTTACATTAGCACTGACTTTCTAAAACCTACCTCCCTTGTGAGCATAACTACAACAAAGTCGTGTTTGTGTTTTACGCAGTCGCCTAACTCTCGTACTATTTTTACAAATAACTTCCCTTACTGCCACCTCACTTGGTGTATACTCGTATCAGCCTAAGATGAGAATTTATCAAAAATAGTTCTGTTCGTTGAAACCAAAGTTGTTTTGCATGATTCCTACGGGGATTTTCAAATATTTGAACTGAAAGAAACCCGAGTCATGCGTTTCCAAGCAAGACACTGTCATCCAGGAATGACAGTTCAGCAACACATAGTAGGACATAATGATTGTTTAGATGGTCAGCTATGATGGAACATGTTGAGGAGTAATGCGTCATGTTAGTAAAAGGGAAGTTAGGAAGTGTTGCAGTTTGTAACGACTATTTTGTTTAAGATTAAGAATTATGCGCACAAATACATCTCCCTAATGAGCATAATCAACAGTCCAGACATATGTTTGTTTTTGTTCTCAAAATGTATGGTAGATGGCAGATGCATTGTTGTCTGCTTTCCAATGGCGACTGAAAACCCTGTTGGTGAATAATGTTGGGAACTGTTGCCAGCTGGCAAGTGGAGGTCAGAAATACAAAACAATCATTTTTATTGTTGTTAAGCAGTAGGAGATTTTAAACAAGCTGCTGGCTCTCCTAGCGAATGTGTCCGTGTCTAAATATATTGGTTCAGTCGTGACCAATTTGAGATCAACGGCCAGTCGATGAACACGCCTGCCTTAAGAAGACGTGGCCGAGGTTCAAATCCTAGTTGTGGCCAAAATTATATTCATTAAGCATGAGCTCTGACGATAAGAAAAGTTTTGTATATTGCCACTTTACGAAGGTTTTTGTAGGATTTCATAAGCTGCAATCAACTATGAGCAATGTTCATTTCATACCGATTAGGATCCAAAAAGCTGTCTTCAAATGTGCCTATTCAATGGTTATTTAACTGCATTTTCATCGCGATGTAACAAAAATCGATTCCGCAAACCGGCTGTTTATAGGTTGCACGCATCTGAGTGTTGGATGTCGGTTTCGTTGGTTTTATTTTAACGAGAAGACAGCGTGAATGTGGGTGACGCTTGTCGAGAAATCTAGGAAACCTCAATTTCAGAGTAGGTAAATGCAGAAGAAGCCTGGATCGAATGTGCACAATAGTCCGACATCTTCGTGATGTATATAGTAATGTTGAGGCGTTATCAAGTTTAACTGGCAGTTGAGCGGGAACTGATGCTCGATTGCATTGTAATCGTAAGTCGTCTTTCCTCTGCTAGAGATTAGTTCAGGTCAACCACTTCCTCGAAGATCCTTAAACTCGCCATACCTCTCAGGACATGCTGTCCTTAAACGTGCAATTGTTTACCAGAAACTAATAAATATTCTACTCAACTGTCTCTTTCCTGCTCACCATGTGACCACCGTTCCTCACGCATAACAAAAGCAAGGCTTGCCCCGATCTTGTTGAACATAGCCTGCGAACGCCTTGCAAGGGATTACCTTGTGTAAATTGAGTCATTCTATGCATTCCTGACGGATTAACTATGTCCATTTTGAACAAATCAGTTAGAATATGAAAACTGGTAGATGCAATCATTTCATACTGAACCGTCAATGCCAAAGTTACAATGATAAGAAGTGGCTATTTTGTAGCAAACAATTCAGGGAGTTGATAGTCAACAAGCGGGTTAAGACAGGTCGCTAGGCCAAAAGAAGGGTTAGCTTAACGAACAGTTGTTTCTGAACACAGAACTGGCTTGGAGCGATCGATTGCGACCGCTTCAACAAACCTCAGAAATCTTGAGTTAGAATGACGCAACACGATTCTGAAAGCACAAGCTGAATCGATAACGTGACCAATGGTCAAGATGTGTCTAGCGACTGATGAAACTGGCTGTTTACGAGTCTCAGTGACATTGCTGTTCTTCGGTAACGAAATTTTACACCCATTTAAATAAATGTTCCACCACTTTGGAGATCAGACGTCCTTCGGTTCTGTCCATGTAAATTTCGCCACAGTTACATCTAATTTGGTAGATGCAATGTGAGGTAGCCGCAATAAGCTGGTCTCATTTGATTGAAGGCACTCGTGGCTTCTGAGTCCGAAAGAATACACGGAATTCGGCTGTATCAAATGTTCATTTAAGTGAATTTCTCAGTCATTGTATTGTCTGTCGCACGATGTGGTCGCCCTTAAAGAGTAATCGTGTTTATGCTTTGTGTCCGCGTTTGCCTCGGGAACCATGGGAGAAAAGTTGTTGTCCCATTTTGCACTAAGCTTGAGATAGATCGATAAGTAATTATCTCAAAATAATACATCAGAAATCTGGGTTTCTTCTAGACTTGCCTCAGCAATGGCGACAGTATATTTAAAAACCGAAAGTTACAATCTTCTTACTGACTGGAGTCTAGGCGAAGTCCAGATTGAAATGAAAAGTGGAAGTTGTTTCGGTCAAATAGTGACTCAGTTGATAAAGTTAGTTTTTAGCGGATCTTTTCCGCCAGTTATTTAATTTACATTCCCGCTGAAAGACAGTAATTGTTTTGGAAGCTGCGTTGTCATTCACAAACGGTGGCACTGACAATGTTTACACTGACCCTCTCAAGCAATTGTGTTAAACGAGCATTCTAGCGTACGAACTAGGTGTAAATGAATAAAAAATAACCCATTTCATTGGCTTATAAAAGCTCCCACATAATCGGATTAAGCCCATTGCAGTGGGTTACTGATGCCTGCACTGCTCCTCAGTTGTGTAACCCTTGTATTCCCCGTTTGTGATGTAAGACTGATCATAATTTCTGTATGTATGAAGCGGCTAGAACTGGTCATTCGTTCAACCCTCAAATAACCGAAAATACTATTTTAGAAAGCGCCGGCAAGAACGACTGGAATGTAGACAATTAGCTTCCGGCGACTAAAGCAAGCACATAGATGCGTAGTCTTCTTGCATATCACGTTATAGAATGGGGCACTGTATGAGTCTCACTTACCGAAATACGACAGCGTGGTTTCTGTGAACGCAACATCTCCCGCAGTAAATTGGAAGTCTCACTGAAACACTACTGGCTATGTGTGCCACCAAGTTTGTTACAGAATTTATTCCGGTCGAACAGACTTAAAACCTTGGCCAAGACAAACAGTAGCAACAACCTCATGCTGAATGCACATGCGAGGAAATTGTTTCGCAATCTGCGGTTTGACACTGGTAGTGGAAATCTTAACCGTGATAGTATGAGTATCCGATAAAATATAATGATATCTCGATGATAGTCAGTGAAGAGGATAAGTCAATGGTATGGATCTTTTATGTTGGGATTGGTGTACAGGCTTAGCTCAGTGGCATACGTCTGGGCACCATCCCGTCGTGTTCAGTCGTGTTGTTCTCTCTTGTCCGATCCGGCAACACACTTCACTCCTTGCCTACAGGCGGTGGTGTATGGTTATCAGGATGACAAAACATTCCATGATGAATTATTTTTTTTCATTCAGCTCATCAGTCAATACGATAAGCGAGCATTTTCTTCCAATTGTCTCTCGTAAATTTGCTTTGTAACAAATCCGAACATTTAGATTTGGGGCGTCAATGATGCATGTACAAGCAGTAAGAGTATTGGGAAATGCGTATTCAAAACATGTTCACATTCTAAATTCCCTATTTATTCTTGCTACAGATTATATTGACGCAAAGGTTGACTGCAATCAGGAAGCAAATAACGTCAATTAAAATGTATATGACAAACAGTAGTGTGTGTTGAGTACAACATATATATATAATGCGTGTAATTCATGTTAGAATTAACCCAAATACGGATAGTGCGATATGAGTGACACGCCCACTTTGCATTTTCGTTTCACGGACAGAAGTTGAACTCCGGTCACGCCCTCCTGGAACCCTTTTTTTGACCAGTGTTTCATTGACATTGCACTAGTCACAGCTAAAATATCACATCCAAATTCTCAACACCTTCTTTTCTGAGTAAATTCCTCTGGCAGCGGTTACACGGAACAATTAATCACTAGAAATGTGATCAGAATGCTAACTAAACCTGAGATGCCGGACGTAAGAAAAGAACAAGTGGTTACCCGATTTGGGGACAAAGGTTACAGTGCTGCAAGATGGCTGACAAATAGACTTAATCGGGGAATCAACAGGATATGTGTCACAGTTGAACTCCGTATTCAGTTCAGAACACACCCAAGTCTCCGGTTCTACGACACAGAAAGACTGACGGTTCGAACTTCGCTTGTGTTCCTGTTCTTTCCCCTATTTCTGTGGAGTTAGTTTTATTGGTCGATTATCAAAACAGCTTTGGAACCGAATCCAGAAACACTGCCCACATGCTATCCCCAGTCATCTGCCTGAAACGGAATATCACAGGAAAACTGATCACGTCTTCCGATTAGTTTTTCCGTTTGCTAAGGGTCGCAGCCAGGACCAAACCGCATAAAAACAGCGTACTTCACAGGCTAGTGAAATAACTTGTTCTAACGTTGGGTCTATCTTGGTCTCAGATAGACCGGATCGATGACCAACCTGCACAGTTGAGCCGATGAAGCAGCCTGACTTATTTTCTTTGGAATACGTCCGATCATTATATTGGCCCAACTTTATCGGCCCCCACAAAACGGTTGTGCCTATCTGAGGAAGAACTCTTTGTTTGACCCAAGTCATTATTCTCATTCTGATAATGAGAATGTATGAAAATTTCGGGCATTACCATCAGATATACAGCCTAAACAATTTATGAATCTTGACAAGCCGTATCTGAAATGAAGGCCTGATGTAATACCGAATGAAACACATAATCCAACAAGTAAGCTAATCATCGTTAACAGTACACGAATGATATGTGTCAGCTTTCTTCTTTAATCGTGAACCGAGTGTGTACAATGTGGAAAACGTGGGAAGCAGTAAGTGTCTAAATAACACTGCGTAAGTGAAGGAGAGATGAAGTGGCATAAATCAAACATTTCCTAAACAATCGTCCACATAATAGTTTGTCGAGGGGTGTATACTGACTACCAAACTACTTACTGTCCTGTACACGGGCAAAATAACATGCGAATTCTTCAAACATATTTTAATGCATAATTCAAAATGTAATTAGAGCAGATAACAGAACAACACAATAGCGTTAGATGTTTCTGTCGATATCTTACGAAGTAACAATACCAATGAACAAGATAACCGTGAGAGCTATGTTAATGGTGAGTATTCCACAGGCAGCAGCATATTGTATGCAAGTAAAATATAATACGCAGACGTCTGTTAACTAGATAACTTTGAACGCTAGAAACTAATGACAAAGTCATTTTATTTTTGTATTACAAAGGTTACCTTTAACAAGGGTCATATGACACGTCAATGTGTCAAATGTATAGGTCATCTTGTATACGTTCGTCGGTTCAGATTGCTGCTGTTTTTTACTATAAGAACGTAAAACGCGTTTCGCTCCAACAGCTGAATACCGTTCAACTGTTAAACGAAGTAGTAAAGGAATCGCCCGATTGGTCGACAATATTGTGCATGCGTCTAATAATTTTTTACTTCAGTGTCTTCTTGAAATGGAATCAGGTCAATACAAGGAAAACGGGATATTTTTGGCAAGTCTTTCATAAACAACGCAGCGAATGATTCAGCTTTTACTTAAACAAAAGCCTCTAATAAGTAGTTTGTCAGAATAGTTAATTCTAATGAGACTGAATTTTCAGAAAGCTGGGAATCCGCTCAACTCGAACCAGCGACCGAAACAACGTGTCCAAACGCAGCAACCTCTCTACCACCTGAGCTACGAAGCTACACCAGCAACTCGGAAATTGCAGTTTTGTGCTCTGTTATCCACCCGTCTCATTGTCTCATAGAATCCACCGAATACTTCAGGTGATCGACTGTCGAGGAGGGATTTCTCAAACAGTACACGCCGGAATTCACAAATAATCAGATATTCCCTTAATAATAAGTAGTTTAGTAGACTGTTTAAGATGGAGATGAAGAGAGAGGAAGTCAGCAAAATAACTCATGCAACTGTCAATTGTCTACGAGAGGATTCTATAGTGTTTGGAGAATACGATTTTCGGTATAAGCATTTAATAACGGAAATTACATAGACATCACAGGAAATGAAGCCCAGCAATAAAATATGAGGACGCACATACGACGAAAATGGTGTGATCAGATTCACTTTGATCGGGCAAATAATGTTAAATGCAGACCGAGTGGGACATGACTGAATAGGGATTATTTCTCGAACACACGCTGTACTTTAAACCTACTAGTGTAAACAGAGCATTGTGTTGTTCCGTTCACTGAATGATCTTGATTACTCATTCACCTCAATGTGCCGCGTCGCACTGTTTTTACATTTCATGGATAGTTGGTGTGGTAGCGTTCATGATGAAGATTTGTATCAAATAATGAACACAGTAGGATGTCGGTGGCAGAAATTCTAGCGTTGTTGACAACGCTGGAATCACTGACAGTGTCCAATGTTGATCGACTAATCGTAGCCACCTTTACAATTCACGTCATTTTTTGAGATACTAGGCATTAGGCTGTTAACGTTGCAATATGAAATACAAAATATCGGTTGGGTGAACATAAAGTTTGATAAGTTGAACAGAGAACGCCAGCAGACAGATGCTTTGGCAACGTTGCTATTTTGTTCAACATGATAATTCGGCTAAATGAACAGACATCTCTCATTTTCCGATGATATTGTTCAGGCCTGTATAATGCAATTCGCAGCATATTGACAGGCTGTTTATTCAGGAAGTCGTTTAATATCAGAGGGAAGCGGAAGGCAACTGCCATTTCAATTGTGTCAGTGTTTATCCTTAAAGCGCAAAGGAAATTTATCAGGACATTTAGCTTGAAGGATTGAGAAAGAATTCAGTTTGCCAGTCCTAAGACATTATCTGCTTGGACTATAAGTCATCATTGACCCAAATATAAATCTCAGGCTGTAATATCTTGAGCACTTCTTGGTGGGCGAAAATACGTCTTAGTTCTAGTGTTAATTCATATACGAAAAATGGCAAGTATTATTAGAATTTGTGTTAGGTAACGAGTAGTAGAATACCCATTTGTACAAATTAGGAAGACAGAAATTTGTGAGGAATAATATACAAAGTATGATGCAGCTGTACATCGCTTTCGGCAATAAATGGGTTGCTGTCTTGAAACTGATAAATTGTTGTCTAGCAGGCTTAAGGAACTCGGAGAAGTATTCGGTACGAGATAATCCGCATGAGGTAACAAATAGCAAATACCACTTTTCGAAACGTTCGAGCCGGCTGAGCATTACTCACCAATGGGAGTGGTTTGAGGTTCAGGCGTCAAGAGTACAATAATTAAAAAAGGTTGTTTTGTGAAAGTGTGACCGATGTCCAGAACACACTTTTGGCAACGTTATGCATAAATGACTAGTCCTAACGAAGAAGAAAGTGGAATTCACTACTTATTTTTGGAAGCGATTTGGTGGAACTTCTGTCTGAATGCAAAAGCTGTGAAAAACTGTGAGTGATATACGATTTTAGTTTGGCATTTGAACGAAAGGATCCTCACATGTGCATACCTATGACCAGGTTATTTTGCACGCAGGGGGTTAAGTTGAAGTTAGGAAGTACTGTATTCATCGAGATGTGGACGAGGAATATCACTACAATATAGTGAATGATTTTTAGGGTTCGCGCCCTTTGATCGGTGAGAAAACAAGAATCATCACGGCGTACTATGGCCACCTGAGGTTCGTACACAAACCTATAGCATGGAAAGGTAGAAAAGAACAGAGATAAACGTAAATGAGGACGATTCTCGAGTTCGGATGAAATTCCCTTTCGTAAAGTGGCTAATGTAAAAGTCTGCTTGAGTGTAGCATTGAAATAAGTGTCAATGTGATGAATAAGTTCTGGCCCAAATTAGAAACCTGCATTCATTATTGCACCTACAGTAGGAAGTCATTTGTACTTCGGATAAAGGTGCATAATCTGGCAGACTGTTAACCACAAGTTAAATGTTGATGTTTAAAATGATCGTTGTAACGTACTGTATAAATGACGATTGAGGATCTTTACGACTAACTCACCTTTAAATGGGAGATCGATAAATACGCTGTTTTTTTCTACTGTCAGTATTTCGCATGTTACTGTTTCAACTGTCTACATTTTGACACGTCTCCCTCTAGACAACCACCTTCACAACGTGTGCAAGACATGACTTTTAATTCGTAGTAGTACCACCCAAAAACTAAACTGGATTAGCCTTTTGAGTGGACGGCATAAAGCCGTTAAAATTTGCACACGGCCCGCTTCATGATGGCCTACGATAACTTTGATTCAGTCGACGGACTGCAAAAGTATTCATTCGGTTCAATTTGAACACGTCTTAATAAAAACGTTACACACACTCTTGGGAGTTAAACCTTGGCTCACATGATAAAATCGAAGCCGTTAATCTATACTGACTTGGTATTTCATTGTAGATCTGTGTCTTACAGATGACTATATATATCCCTTATTGTAAATCCAGCAGGAGATGCACAATATTTTGTTTTCGCCTCAACACATCAAAGGTGATTGGAACGAAAGCTATGCATCTACAGCACCAAAATGAGACTCACACACGTCGAAAATATGTGGCTTCTCAGATCATGGAACGGTTGACATTTTTTGAAACGACAACCGAGTTTCAGAAGTTTCACGAATTTAGAATCACAATAGGTAATCATGTCATCTATGAGCACAATTTAAGCATGCAAACAAATCAACATTTAAGTTTTGAGTGTGACGAATATTCAGACGCCAAATTCTTAAATGTAAGGAAGATTTTTAACTTCGATGTCATGTACTCTCTCATAAATAAAACGATTAGTAGAGCAGGCCTGGGCACACAGTTTGCGTCCGATTTCACTTGTGCGTAATTGAGGGCTTGTCCTGTTTGTTAAACTAGCCACCACGTTTGACTGGATTGCGTTCACGGTAACTGATTGAGCTAAACATTACAAATGAACGCACAGTTTTGGATAGTTCTTAAGTGTTATTCAGTTGACAAGCAGTTCACCTAACGTGAGTGAGCCGCTTTATTTTCTACTCTAGTGAAGTGAACTTCCAATTTGGCGAATCAATTTGCCCCAGAGTGTCAGTTACTTGATTAGACAAGGGAATTCCCTATCAAACTAAGAAGCGTACTCATTAGTTAAACTTAATGAGAAGCTCACGGCTGGGTTTGTAATTGCTGCTAATAATCTGTTACGCGCACCACCACATCATATTAAACGAATGGCGAATTGTTCACCTGAACTCATCCTGTTTGTTACAGTGGGAGTTTCAAACATTTTTGTCAAATGATGTTTCTGTTTACACTGGCCACGGGACTCCCCTAATACTGAGAATCACATTTACACTGACTTACAAATGTTTTGCATAATTTGTTAATGACTGCACTGTGCTTACGATCAGTCAAACGTAATCATGTTTGATGAGTGACAGCGAACATTACTTTGTACATCAATTATCTATAGTACAGAAATACTGACTTGCCTGACACAGCAAGGGCGTAACTGATATAGTTGCTGTCAGATATACTCAACGTTCATCAGAGTTCGTTGTCTTTAAGTATGAAATGTGGCAGGCGGTTCATTCGGTTGAATACACGCAGACCAATCAATTTTTCAATGTTGTAGCAAGGTTACCACATATTGTGGACAGTCACCAGTGAGGCACGTGAAGTAAATATTCACGTATTAAAATTATCGACAATAATTTCTTTCGGGAAGACTAGAAATTAGAAACAGTGATGGATAGGTGCGGGACGCAGTAAAAGGGGATTAGTGTTGTACAACTGGCAACAAATGAGGAAAAATGTCAGTTGTCCTACATAGTAGTAATGGCATGTATTGTATATTTTCACTGAACGTAGAACCGGAGTCTAGTAATTTACCACTCATCAGGTCACGCTTCTTTTGATATCAAGACACGTACGTAATGATTTGATGGTCTCCACGAAGTACGCACGCTGCAATATGACGAATGTCAAGCTACGGTCGATCAGCAACCAAGGATCGGTTCTGTCAGTGTTTCTGACGACCTACGTGGCTAAGCACATGGGACGGCTGTAGCGACCTTAGCTATACAGCTAAGTAGCCGACTTGGTCGTTTGTTATCGAATTAGATTCATTTAGAAGTATATTTGAGGCTCAACAGGTGTTTTTTTCGATAATCAGTGACAGTCTCGTAAGTTTATTGTCAGATTATCTTTCGTTCTTTGTCAGTACAAACCTCAGAAATTTGGCACTTAGAACCATCATTTGACGCTCTGTTACAAATTGTTTGTTATCGTAATTAACTACCGGTTACGAGATCATGTATCAAAATATCACTCACACTATCACTGTGTTTTGACTCCGACCACACGTGGTATGTGAGATAATAGGTTTGTAATTCGGTTTTGTCGTACGATGGCAGTTCAAGCGACTAGACTTAAACAATTTACCCGATACAGCTGCAAACGCCTGTTACCAAAAAACGTTTGCCAGTAGACTGCCTAACATGCACACAGGGGTCACCTACATGAAGTTCCTCACCCAACTAGTACCAATGGTGTTGAATCGATATAACATGGTCCTAGTTACCGAGGTTCTTTAAAGTTCCACGTGATCCTTGAAATGTCTGCGTCAATACCACTCGAAAAGCGCAGCGGAAGCGGAGCTTTTTCTTACTTAACAACCTGCAGAATTTTGGAACACGGGGTTCCCTTTAACCACTTCATTTGAGCAGAAAGAAGACATATATTGCGATATGTTAACATTTCATTTACTCTCATCAGTCGCAAACGTAAAACATGCAAGTTAAATACATCATACAGGTAAGGACAGACAGGGATTAGACACACATACAAGCACACCAAGTATTATGCAATCACGACCATGGCAACCCGATAGGTTGCCTCAACCACTTCTGTGCACACAACCTCGGCTGGTAAATTCGGATGAGCATCGCTTCACAAAAAGCTAATAGCTTCGGGTTTCGATTGCGTAACAGTATCTTGAATGAATTTAATGGGTCAACTTGGTGACCTGTTGTCATAACGTGTTTAGCAATCGATGACGTTGGGTTTCGATCCGTCAGTGCAACAGGTTGAGGCTGGTGCGTCATGTGTTGTTTCAACCATTTCGGAACGTGTTCGGCGACTCGCTGAGATAGTTGTCGATCTGTTCTGCCTATGTAAACGTCACTGCAACTGCAAGTGAACTGGTAAACAACGTGGGAGGCAGAAGAGTTTGGCAAGCTACATTCGCGATTGCGGAGAACTAGTCCTCTGGTGGTTTGAAATAAACGCAACTGCGCAGCCGCATACGTTCGAGCCAGAGCAGAATTTAGTTTGTGCTTTATGTCGTTGACTGAATGGTCACCGTTGAATAGCAAGAATAAGAAAACATACTTCTTTTGAGGTCGCCAAGTTGACCCATTAAACTCATTCATAATACTGTTACGCAATCGAAACCCGAAGCTATTAGCTTTTTGTGAAGCGATGCTCATCCGAATTTACCAGCCGAGGTTGTGTGCACAGAAGTGGTTGAGGCAACCTATCGGGTTGCCATGGTCGTGATTGCATAATACTTGGTGTGCTTGTATGTGTGTCTAATCCCTGTCTGTCCTTACCTGTATGATGTATTTAACTTGCATGTTTTACGTTTGCGACTGATGAGAGTAAATGAAATGTTAACATATCGCAATATATGTCTTCTTTCTGCTCTAATGAACCTGCAGAATGCTTTCTTATGAACACTTGTAGCTGAAAGGTCTAACTGAAAGTACCTTGAAGGTCTTCCGTTTTGTCCGGGTCACTGGTGCCAGACAGACTCCTACTCATTAAATCATTTGCAAAGTAGACTGCTCACCGAACTTGAACGTTGAACGGAGTGTGTACAACCATTTTTAACTTGTTCCTTCCAGTCAGCTACCATAAGTTATTGCGATTCACCACCGATGCCTACTTGAACCCCACAGATTTGGGGTTCGACAGGAAATTCCTACTTTTGGGCGACCTAAGGCACTCGGATCAGAGGACGCTTCTCCGGCCGTTCTAAAAAATTGTAGAGATGCACTCGTTTACCGTGTACTTCTCCTATCCTCCACAATTCGAGGTACTTAGGAAGCTCCGTCATTCTGTTGGAAAATGCTGGTTATTCTCACCTTTGACAGAATCCCACCTGACTATTGCACTAACCATCAAGGAATCAGTCCAGTATAACTTATGCCTAGATTGTCGATATTAATTTCGCATCGCAATCGATTCACTGAACGTGGAAGGTGGTGTCGTTGGTAGAATGTCAGACAGTGCACACGCCACCTGTTCAAAAGTTAATAGCCATCTGGCCGTCAACAGTACTAATGAAGTACCAGGGCACCAGGGGTTCGCCGATGCTGTCGATGGAGCCGTCCTCATGGATCATCTGTTTAAAACGACATATATGTTAAGTGCCAGTCCTTTTTAAGAACGTTTTACAGCCAGACCTTCGACTGGGCGAGCGGTCATATCAGGCCGTCACCTTCGCCATATCTGCAGTTCTTCATCAGTTTCGCGACCTCAGGTATACCGCAGAATATTTGCCTGGTCTTATCTATGCTGGCGGGAAACATTTTTCAAGAAACAGTTGAAAATATGGACTATTCACCATATTGGACAATAAAGCGCAGGTAATACGGGATACTTTCGAAAACTGGAAGATTAGGGTATCACGCCATGACATGTACTTTGAGCTGTCTGGCTGCAAACTATTTCATGAATAACAATTGTGCTTACTCACCCTGACCACTGACAGTCTCAGTTCTGTTTGTCCTGAAAGATGTATCGATGCCGCAATGATATTTTTAGGCGATCTTCTCACGAATCGTTAAGGCTTCATTGGCTTTTAGTAAGTGTTCTTCCCTTGGTGTCGGTGTCACTTTTCGATTACATCACGTGCTTACAATGTACCTGTACGGTTGTGAAAATAGTGAACCACATAGCCATGCTGTTAACAAATTTTGTATGTTTTGTAGTTTGTCTCTGTGACCTCTGTCTATATATGATGACAGCACGGCGTGAACGCTGGTGACATTCGAGAGAATACAGTCTCCAGTTACAGGAAATAACTTCACTTCATTCACTAAGGTGGTTCAAGTAGGTCCGATGCACGTCCGCCTAGTGCCTACTACGTCCTGCCTTGTTCGCATTCCTGAGCACGGGTCTAAAAATCGGTGGAGTGGACATCTCATTGTTTCGGATAGGATATGAACCCTTTAAAGGAAAATTCTGTCGCCGTTAACGTCCCCATTGCGATCAAAAGTATATTGGTAGCCGTTTACTGGATTCACCGGAACACCAACTAGGTCGTATTCACTTGTGGATTATTGTATTCTTTAATGCGTTGGTCGTTCCAAGCTGTCATATTTCTCATTTCCATAGAACAAGAAAGGATGGCAAAGACGAGGGGTTGCACCAAGGTTGACAATTTAGAGTTGTAACCAGAAAAAATTGATTCTTTCCACCCAATTTTGTCACTGCACACCTTCCTCCTCACTGGTTGCGTTTCGTGAATTGGCATTGAATTTTGCATCAGTCTGTTCTCGCATTTCTAGATTAATAGTGATGTGCATTCCAGAACAATACCATACAGCCACTCTATCTCTCAGCCGTACATAACCGGCATCAACTAATATTTCAAGAACTGAATATATAAAAATGCATATAGATGTCACCTCAATCATCTAATGCTACGATCAGTGCATTTGCGGCTGCGCATTATCCCCTGTATGATTGGGTAACGTTTATTTGTAGGCCATCAGTTTGAACACACTCCTTCCGTCGTTTTGCAAAAATCCACTGTCATATCATTATCCCTCTGTAATAGCTGACGTACTTCCCGCCCTTCTTGAAGCGATTGCCGTCCTTTCAACTACATCTGCACAGTGTTTTT
The DNA here is from genome assembly GCA_013368495.1 of Paragonimus heterotremus. NCBI lineage: Eukaryota > Metazoa > Platyhelminthes > Trematoda > Plagiorchiida > Troglotrematidae > Paragonimus > Paragonimus heterotremus. The sequence goes on from LUCH01002395.1 coordinate 45,401, forward strand.
GTCTTGCTTAGATACCGCGCGATAACATCTATATCGCACTCGTTGGGACAACACATTCTTCCACTTTTCAAATAGACCGATCAACCTCCTCGTAGCGTGACATGGATGCTGTAAGTGGATGACGAATGACTAGTCACAAGGATTTCAGTTTGGGGACAGACAACTGAAACTGTGACATGGTGCATGCAGTGTAACCTAGATATTAACGCATAACTAGTTGTCGGAACATCTATTATATGTTTGCACAGCTAAGGTTGTACCCGAGTGGCTGAATACGTTTGTCTTACACTTTTCCAATTGTTTTACAATAGTCTTTAGCTATGAGTTTTTCAGACAAAACTCAAAGTAGTGCTCTCTAATAGCATTTGACCGTTTGTTGCACCATATGAGATCGATCTGAGGGTGATGAAGGTGTTTTCAAAAATGTGTGGCAAAATTTTGTCGCAGTACATTTACAGGATTCGTCATAAGTCAGCAGCAACAGTGATTTTAGTATCTAATACGTAATTTACTTCTTAACGTTGTCTGGATAGATTGCTATCTACTGAGGCAAATCGATCAGAACGCCCAACATGTTGCGTTTGTCACACCGGTTTATATTTTTCAGAAATGAGGATCTGGTTTACATAACTGACTTTAACAAAGCATGCTAGGACCGGTTTCTGTTTGCGAGCTTTCACTGAAAACGTGCAGGCTGGTGTGTACAATTGGTCAAAACTACGTTTTTGCGATTTCATTGGTAATTAGTATTCTGAAATGAAAATAGGCTTAACAGCTGCAGTCATATTGTTCTAAACGTTGAGTCACTTTGATAAATCTCAACAAAGAAATCAGAATATCTGCCTCCTAAAATGACAGCCATTTCTCGTATTCTCATCAGTCCCAAAGAATGTAAGCGTCTTCTCTGTAGTGAGACTAAGAGTGTTGTCGATACTGTTGATAAAGTGTTACGGATGGCGATAAACTACCACAACTTCATAAGTACCGATGTGACGAACAACTGTTTTCTACAATTCTTTCTCAACTCCATACTATTGACCAACTTGATCCACTGTCCCACATAAAAATGGCTGTCCATTTAGATCGACATTTGATATGTGCAATACACCGTATCACGCAACTGCCAAGTGGTTGGTGGATATACTACAGCCCACACGTCAGAAATTGTGTCTACATAGTCTCCGTAACACTTTCGAGTTTATGGACTCTGTGAGGGACATTAATGTTAGACATCAGCACAAGGGCTTCGTTGATGTCACTTCGCTGTTCATGAATGTTCCGTTGGTGGAAACAATACACTTCTTGTATGGTCAAATTGAACAACCTGAAAGTATGTTGGGATTGCAAAAATCAGACCTGAAGGAACTATTTTTGTGATGCATCCTCGATGTTCAAGTTTTGTTCAACAATGTGTTGTATCGACAATCGGATGGAGTAGCAATGGGTTCGTCTTTAGCTCCAGTATTGGCAGACGTATTCACGGCAAATTAGAATCTTAACTTCAGTCGACCATTCAGAGTCTTCATATGTACCGCCGATAGGTAGACGATATATATGTTGTTATACAGTCACAAAAAATGTTAATAAGCACCCTGCAAGTTTTTAATGCAGCACGCATCTCACTGTGCTTCACTTCAGAAACGAATCTAACAACCAGTTCCATTTATCAGAGGTCAGGTTGACCAGCCGTCGATACGGTACAATGAATAGGTCGGTATATTGGAAACCTACAGGGACAGGTCAGTAAACCAAATTCGACTGTTTTGTGCCCCTTAATCGCAAGCAAAATCTTTCTGAATGCCTGATAAGTGACGCAATAAATATTTATTCGGATGAAGCAGCATAGCAGAAACGAAAAACAGTTCAAAACCTATTGAGGGAAGCGGTTATCCAGGGCATTTTACCACTTCATATATGGAGACAAAAATCCTGCATGAGGTAATGCCCATAGCTTAAAAGAAAGCCATGTTTATAAAACTCCCGTTTAAAGAAGATACTGTGGCAGGCCAGTTTAACCACTGTAACTGCCGGTCACTTAGACGGACCTTTCCAGCGGCAATCTTAAGAATTTGGTTCACAACAATGCCGATGTTAAGACTGAGCCTGAAAGACAAGCTACCAGTCCATGATCAGTCAATGCTAGTGTATGCAACATGATGCTTCTGTTGTACTGCAGAATATGTTGGTCGTACAACTGGGCGCTTGTCAAAAAGGACCAAGGAATATCATCCAGCTTGGATTGGAACCGGTTGTCTTAAATCAATTACTATCGCCATCGTTGCACATCTAGCTGACACCAACCATCGCATAGATATCAGCAAAGCAATCCACGTTATCGTTAGACTTGTCAGCACTCAGGCTCGAACAGTACGTCAGCGCATTGTGACGAACTCTGAATCAATCGCTATTAGATTGCGCAACCCTAACCTCTGTTCTCAAAAGAAATCTGTTCAGTCCATGCAACTTCCGTCGCCACAGATCAATCATATCCAGTCTAACCACACACAAACATCCGACCCTGCCCGTGGGAGTAACATCCAGTCAACGCCCGGTCTGGGCCTAACCAATTATTGTGCGCGCAGTCTAGCATTGGTCCCTACTGTAACTCGCTAACAGTCACTGCTTGCATTTTGCGCTTTGTCTTATGACGTCTTGATGGAACCTATGTAATAGTATTGATTTGAGAAGGAATTATCGAAAAAAGTGTTCGTCACATTGGTACTTTTGATATTACGGATGTACAACGCTCGATATGGTTAAATAATGTGCCCTTGTTCTTTTGTGACACGTTCACCGGCTGTAGATTTTATGGATTGAAGCAATCAATGTCAATTCGCATTGCACATTATCGTTAGCCAAAAGAATTTTATTGCAGACCGCGTGAAAGGGTTTGTGAATTTTACGGGTAAACAAACGTTTTATTGCCGTTTCCTGTTTGTGTACCACGAAAGATTCTGGTCTAAACGGTAAAGCAACTATATCTGCTGTTCTTTGAAACTGGCATGCGGTGGATCATGTGACTTGTGGAAATCGTTTCACTTAGTATGGAATGCGATTTTATTCATCAGTTAAATAAACACATATGAAATCTCATTATATCAGCGTTTTCTGATCACTTCGAGACTGCAGATACTGTGCGACAATGTCAAGACGTGTTACCCAAATGAAGAATCTACAGTTTATAGAGTAATTTACAACACCATCATTTCTGTGTTAATGGTTGAATATAATTCTGTCATCAGTTTGCCTAAAACACAGTTTAACATTCATTGAACCAACAATGTTCAATAATACTCCCTCAATCCGCTGAAACACAGGGAAAAGAAAGAATTTCGAATTACATTGGTACATAATTCTTTTCCAGAAATTAATTATTCACATCTTGCAGGGTATCAGTTTGTCGGCCGTTTCACATGTCCACATATGGTTTCACATCCTGTTTGCAGACTGAATCGCATTTGTTCAAATGTCTGACCTCGTACTGCTATTGATTAGAAATACGAAAAGCTGAACATCTGCAGAATTTGTCTCATTAATATTCTTAGTTTAGGCGCGTTTGGAAAACTACGTTGCTGCTTTGTGTTCACACCAATCAG
>LUCH01002395.1:50667-89315 GCA_013368495.1 Paragonimus heterotremus
TTCGGTCACTGTGACAGGCTAATCCGTCTCGGATGCCGCCAACCAAGCTCGTGATCCAAAAACCGTGAAGTGAAACATTTTCACTTCGCGAATCACTCACCATACTTCAGTGTTTGTTGTCAGATTTGGTATCTGGTAAAACGATGATAGTACTGAGTAAATTGCTTTCCATATTTTGGGAATGCACGCTTCCGCTAAAGATTAACAGACTAGTTGGTTTACAAGGTTTTACTATTATGAAATTCCCTTTGTATCTCGTTTGATTGAAGCTTTAATAACAAGCTAATGAATGAATCTTCTGGTAACGGCTGTGAATCACATCTACAACCTTGACCCTTCAACAAACATGGGTGTAAAACTAAAGATGGATATGTGAAGCTGGCTGGCTGCAGAGGTTCACAAAAAATCGTCTCTATCGTGACGCAATGAACTTTACGAATTTCAATTTCAAAACCCAGCCTATAAGATCGGGTTGCTAGTTGTTATTCATTGAGCATTAAGGACCAAGGATTGAACATCAGTTCAGCGCAAATGGCTAGAAAATGTGACAACTGAGATTGTGTTGACAGCACTTAGTTGAGTTCATCCTAAAACTAGATCATTGTCTATCTTCTTCATGTAGTGCTAGTAATCTTTTAACATGATCTAGCAGACTGTTGACATTTTCCCGCACCGTGAGAAAACATATTGTGCAGTCACTACTTATTGATTGCATTTGTAACGACAAATCTCCAAGTGACTTTGGACAAGTGTCTGTAAGTGGCCATAGCTCACCGTGCTATACTAGTGTTCAGAGGTTTACAATGGTCTTGACTAGGATAACACGGAAATTTCCATTCGAAGTTTGTCGAGAGACAATTTGCATTTTTAATTAAGCAGAAGAAGGCACTTCTTTATAAACGTACTGAGAAGTGCTCTTTTTAATTATTTGAAATATCGGGTCCCCTAATCAACTTCAAACGATAAAATTAGAATATAGGTTGAACATCCCTCAAAATTGATCACAGCTGTTACATTCCAATAGAGTTTACAGTCAGCCCATTTTGAAAATAAGAACTATGCTTGACCGGACAATTACAGTCGCCTCTCAAGGCGATCAAACACTCTGAGCATTACTGAGAAACGAATGTGACTGAGAGTTTGCATCTGATGATTCACTCACGCTTAGTGTGAGATTATTGACAAAGTGGCCAGTACGGCAACCGACTGAAAACAGGGCCAGTGTTCTGGTCCCGGCCATGGCCATGATGAACAATAGTGATTAACAAGAAAATTTCATGTCCTTAATGGTTTCTTTCGAAAGGGTTTGAGTGACAAATCTATTGAAATGCGGCCTCTGCGATCAGTTGTGAGTGACGTTCAACTGATCTCAGTCATATCCTCAACTATTCAAGTTATAAAACGACAACTTCCGGTGGATCATTTAAATAAACTTGCGCCTAATAATTGAGATCATGTGAATTCTTCTGCATTGTCAACTATGCACCACAAAACAGAAGAATATAAGGCGGAAAACAGATGCCAACTGTGACATAGAACATACAAGGGAAACATACAGCTGTGTTGTGGATCTCGGTCGAAACTATTTTCTATTGTGTCCTGCTTGCCAATCCACCTGGCCGTGCTCACCTTCGTTCTGAAGAAGTCCGTATAATATAACCTCTTGACAAGATACAGTTTACGTTCAGCGGATGTGTAACTGCGGCGATTTAAACGTTATTTTTAACCGTTACTTCTATGTGTACATCCAGGAATGGTAAAAAAACATAACTGTTGTATTCGGAAGTGCATGTAATTTTGACTTGTTGCCCGTTTCATACTGTCAGTACATCTTTAGTGTGTTTAGCATTGTCAGTCTTCCCCAACATATCGTCCAGTTGTTGGGGGAATAAATCTATTTTATACGTCACTTCGACTTCTCTATTAGTCTGTCACTACAATGAACGCGTTGATAGTGACTTACTAAGGCACTGTACATACGTAAAAAATGCGTATGTACATATACATGTATAAATGTATTCATATACATAAAGCGTTTATATGTATGTATGTCTCATATTAGAGCTGATCCATTTTTCGCGTTATATCTTTCCGTTCTGTAGTACACACTTGAAAAGATGTACAAAAATTTTGTGCATGTCTCTCTTGCTTCCTGCGCTCACTCAAGGTGTTTGATGGAATGTTGATGATCCCACTACTAATTTCAGCCTTATATTTCCACAAAATTCCAACGGTCGATTTTATTTTCGAAATGAATACTGCAATTACCATGTCAAAGTTATTATTGTACGAGCCCTCTGACAGTCATCGGTGAAGTAAACGCCTCGTCTACCTTAGCTTTTATTGCCGTTCTATCTGTTCTCCATGTGTTAAGTTTTGTTTGTATGTTATCATTTAGACCTACCTTCTGAACACCGTATGTTTCCGGTGTTGCTAATGTCTAACTTGGCAGTATAAGTAAGCTCTCTGAACCACTATAATACAAACACCACAAAACATTAAAAAGCACGCATAAAGCGACACATTCACATCATTGCACTGTAATCGTGTTACTTTCAAGTTTACCATATATGTTTTTGATCCTATGCACTTCTGGTAAGATACACGCTCGGTGTAAAGTATTTGCTCACTTCACGTGAAGTGAATTGTTGAATAGTCTTATCAACGGAACAGGAAGAAATAGTCGAAATTTTTAGATGAGACTCAACTGTAAAAAGTCACGGCTTCGGTTGGATTCGAACCAGCGACAGAAACAGCATGCCTCAAAGTGGCTGCTGAGTAGTGGCGATGGTGAATTCCAGCGTGAACTGGTTGAAAAATCTTGCCCCGGCAGTTGATCCTCTGCATCATTTGGTGGATTCCGTATCAGACAGTAAGACGGGTGGGCAACAGAGTTCAAATGTGGAATTTCCGAGCTCCTGGTGTGGCTTTGTATCTCAGCTGGTAGAACGCTTTCCCGGTTGAAGCACGCTGTTTCCGTCACTGGTTCGAATCCAGCCGAAGCCCTAGCATTCCACAGTTGGGTCACATTTGAAACCATAAATCTGCCAAACTACTTATTAGTAATATAGTCAAAATTATTGCTCTAACAAGCCAAACGGATCATGTGAGGTGCGCGCGTGGACAAAACCACCTTGGCACCACTTCACTGCTAGTGGATGCGCGGGGTCTTTTCCAGTTACTTCTGGACCAGCTTAGCCGACTGACTGATTCGGGGCGTCTTAAATGGTACTCTGTACAGTAGATCGAACTACAAATATACTAATGAGGAAGCCAATCAGAATTGCCGTGAGCATAAACAGTGAAACACGATAAACAATACATGTCAGTCAGTGTATTATGTCGATCCTGACAGAAGAAAAATGAAAACGCAATCAGAAGTATCAGGTCCATATTATGCTGTTCTGACTACTTCTATGGGTGATATGGAAAGTTATGCCTGACAGGATCATTGTATCAACATTGCTCAATTACCTCCCTTCAATAAGCCGATGTCATGGTGTATCAATGGGATCAGGCCGTCACTCAAGATGTTTAAAACATCCACTAGTCTGTATTATGTAAATAACCCTCAGTAAAAAAACTCAATAGGTAAATGTTCGTGTTTCACCGGATTTGATAGTACTTACATTTAACCATAGCTTTCACATCCCCTTGACACCTCAGCCAATCCAAGTCGAAAAGTGGTACTAGGCCAAGGTTTCACTCTTGTTGTAACCGATCAATATATTCTCATTCAGGGGGCTTTGAACGTTGCGTCCATTTGCTTGTCAGGCCTCTGTGGCTACCCATGATCAAGAGGCATTATACTGGAATTAACCGAATTATCGTATTTAATTTTTGTTGCCATACTTACAGTGAGTATTATTCATGTCACTCCGGTGTCCTCTTCATGGTTGGCCGAAATGTCTGTCCGCATATGAACGGCGTTTCACCTCCATCAGCCACATTCCACTGATAGTAGGACAGCAAGAACGTTTTCTACTGGAATAAAACCAGTAATCAACCTGTCACAACTGTACGTGCCTTTAGGATCATTATGTCCAGTCAAGTACCAATTCGGTAAAATCGTATTTAACCGACATGATCAAAGAATGAATGGTATTTCATAAAAGTCACCTGAGTATCTACAATTAGTAACAAATGCATTTAAAATCTTACACAAAAGGGGAGAGAATCGAGAGTGAGAGTCATGCCTTATCGCTTGTCAGATCCGAGTGAACCAGCCACTGCAAACTCACTCTGACCATTGTTTTCTTTTCAAGGTTTACCATGCGCGTGTGCTGTCTATGTGGACTGAACATTAAAATCCATCCTATCATCCGAGAGAGTGCACACTTCACAGTATATATGCTTTGAACAACAGAAATTGAAACTGCCAAGTGTTTGTCAAGTCAAGCCAGAATACTTGATCTGTGTCAGGTAAACAGTAAACAAAGTCAGCTTTTTACTATAATAAAAGTGATGTGTATCTCAACCTTTCGTCTTCCAGTTTTCGTTGTAATCACGCAGTCTTGCACTAGCTTGGACTCAATGTTTCCTAATGCTCAGCACACAAAAGTCTCACATGTAAGTGCATTCGAGTAGTAAAAAAGGGTTGTCGTGGTAAGTTATGATTTCTCAGCGTATTTGACGTGAACTGGTGCACAGACTTGCTCCAGCGTTCATTGTGACTTCCCCTTAAGAAGAAAAGTAATGTTTTCGTTGCTTGATGAATGAACTTGTAGTATTGATTGACGTGAATACTACCATCTGATATCCGGCCAATCTGGACAACTGTTCTTGCAAGGCTAACCGTCAACGGTATTATCAAATTCTACTTTCCACCTACCTTCCGGGTACCAGGCCATCGGTACAAAGCTCATGCGATCGTCCAGTTGCTCATCCGAGAGTATTTCCACAGATATCGTGTGGAGAAATCGTAGCTTATGTCCATCTATCTATCGTGTCCACGTCATGGCCGTCTGTGTTAAGACTCAAGCTGCCTTCTGACTGACCGAGCTTTCATGGTCCAGCGATGCATTCATTCAACCTAACGATTGTAAATGCCGGAATATAGCACGTACTTTGTCTGGACCACATGTTCTGTTTATCGCTGTTCTTGTCTGTTCGGCCTAATGCTGACTGTCTCCGATTAAGAATACAACGAACCTTATTTCAATCGGTCGTCACCTGCTGGTGTTTGACTGTTAGCATCTCAATCCTGATGATTATGTGGTAGGTCGAGTAGGACGCTGATTCGTCAAATGAGTGATATTCAGCGCAGTTCATGTGATCGATCGGTGTTGAAACGTGTGTAGCTGCATCAGCGCCAAGTCGTCTCTTTCATTTTTGACGAACTGATTTTAAATGTTACATATGTAGAAATTACGGTGAATTACGCCGAGATATGCCTTCGTCTTATTTCAACCGTAAAATAGCTAACTGATGCTAATCGCCTGTGTTCATTTGTCGACATTGAGTTATGCAAGCAGTTATTTGGGTATGTATTAGTCATCCTCCGTTTCTCACTTCCATGTGAAAGCGCTACAAAATGCTCATCAACTTTTCAGACTGTTCCACGCATTATTATGACCATACGAATTTCTACCGGTATGGTTTTGAAGATTCTGTCAACACCTCACTATGGCAAATCACCACTGTTAAACCTAGTCTAAAAGAACGGCTACAAAATTTGTTCATCGTATCAATTCATCTGTCTAAATTGCCATTTTGAAGTGGTTGGTCTCTTCAGGGTATAGCCAGATGTTTTAACAAGCAATACTAGCAATCTCCGTAACTTATCAAACTTTCTTTGCCGGATATTTTTTAAAACAGCTGAAGCTAAGAAAGAGATGCAAGAATGGTATTTAGCTGCCCACAGTGATCACATGGTTGGTCCTTCACTTCTGCTTAATCAACTTGAAATCCCCTAATCCGACGGAGTAAACGAAATCCGAGTGATAGCTTGAGTGTGATATACCTCGCAGGAACAAATCGCATGCCCAAATGGGCTTTGACGCCAATAGCAAGCAGTGCTGTTCACATTGGACTTGATGCTATTTCTAACTGAGCGATTCAGTCAAACCTGCTAGAATGAGTTTTATATAAGGCGGCAACGTCTCGAATGCAGTCAGAAACCAGTAGTGATAGTAGCAATGGTGTATAACGAACCCAAAAACATACCACCCTCTTTTAGGTGACTGACAGTTGTTTGGTGCAGAATATTGTAAATGGCGCCTAATCCGCCTCATCTATTTGCAAGAATGGCAGATTGGTTGGGTTAAAATAGACCCGTGCCTAGGCTGAGTGATCATGAGTCAACCACAAAAATCTGCGTTAGCTTAATCGAGTACCCTCGACCAACAAGACAAGATAGCATGCTGCTGGATACATAACCTGCGGATAGAAACACCAGTATCCTAAAACAGTGGTAACGGATGGTAAATCTGAAGGTTGTCATTTGGTATCTGTTGTTTGTTTTTTTCTCCTGAAGCTGAATGAGTGAGCCTAGTAATTCATCAGTGCAGGTGTATGAACAGCCATACGTCAAAAGTTGACTGCCATATTTGGCACGTTAATTTGATCAGATATATCACTGTGTTTAACATCAACTTTGACTCATTCAAGCAGAGACTTGATGCAATTCTTCGGGACACCAAACAAACTATTCAGATAACCTGGTCATCAGAATCCCTGTTAGTGTTAGTCAACTGTATAATCTACTGTCTGTTGCAAGACGATGGTTGTATGCTTGGTAGGCACTGGTTATATTTCTATTCCGTTCACCATCCTCTGACTCTCTATTTTGCAGCCATTTTATTGCTGAACATCCGAACGGATTGTCGTTTTTTTCTAAATCGTCTAACACATCCTCTAATCTGCAAGGTCCCTTGGAACCTTATGACTACTATTAGAATACTGAATTGAAGCCACATGAAGAATGGATTTACCCGAAGCGCAATAAACGTAAAGTTTCAACTAGAATAACAGCACTGATCACCTCCTTTCACCTCATACATTAATGGCCTCACCGGCTCGCCGTGTCATAGATTTCATTATCATTTCTGATATAATTGATGAGAACGTTACTGCCGGCCTTAGTATAGACTTGTCCAAGCCTTAAAAGTCTAGTGCTTTGAGTTACATACAAGATCATTTTTGAGAAAACGCGGGGCTTCTCAAACTAGGTCAGCCGTGCCCCCTTAGCTACTTCATGACCTCGTGATTTGTCTGTTTCCAGTTGCACACTTCAGCCAACAATTTTCAAAAGACACGCCTTTTAGTCACAAACTAGTTTTGAATCTCCGGTAGCGTTACCTTTCGTAAGGATCAAATATATCGAGTCTCACACATTCTTCGGGATATACGTTCAGTTCAGAAGCAAATATTTAGTATAAATTTCACAACACCGCGATGTTGAGGTCGTAGGTGCTAAAGCAAGTGTTTATTACAAAACTTCGGATTCTCCTTTTGTCTAGAGAAGAGTAGTTATGACTTTTCACCCGCACGTGGCTCTGTGGCCATTTACTGGTCATATGAATATGTGTAAAACGATTACGTTTTCCTGAATGATCAATTTACTACTGAGAGAAATGTTCAGTATGGACAGAAGTGATGTTGGCACAGCAATCCGTTCCTGTGATACTATTATGCGTTATAATCGCGCCCTGTTATTTTTCTCGCCACATTCATGGTGGTGGTTTGTTATATGGTCTTCTGAAATGAATCTTCTAACCGTCAGCGAGCAACGAAGCTCAGAAGACAGCGTTTGAACAGTGAATCGGCTTATTTCCATTCTACGTTTGGAAGATCAAGGGGCTGAACATCAGAACAGACAGTAGTTCATGGCTCAGAATTAGCTCTTTAGGAATAACCCATAAAATTCTGTACGCAATCAGCGTAGAAATGTAATGTTTTTGAAAACCTAGATGTCAGCTCAAAAGGAGATGGAACTCAGCTCCTGTAAACTCCAACAACAGACACCAATGAAGAACGTAAATTTCAGTTAAAAAATTACTTATAGTGTTAGATTTTTTGTTCACAAATTTCAAGTAATCATCCCCCTTTATTATGTCAGTTAAACGAAGTAGACTGTCTAGTAACTACGCAGTGGTACTAAAAGAAAGCGTTTTCTGTCGACCACACAGGTACAACGTGGAATAAACTACATTAATGGCCTCAACCTGGTGTGTCAAACTTATGAACATGGAAACGACTGGAGGGCTGAATATGACCGAGTTGTAGAGGATTCTCGACGTCATCTTTGGCGACTATGAGTTTATCCAATGGTAAACGACAGGGCGTTCGAGGGTAGGTGGTCACTGGTGGTAATATGGTGGAAAACACCACTTTTTGCTTATAACACTGAGCCTAATTAACTGACAAGCCGTGTGAACTGTCGAAGAACAGTTGTGGAACTGTTGTCTGATAACGCCGAACGTAATCCCGTTAAATTAAAGGGTGTGGTCAGCCCATGTACCTACAAAGCTGTTGTGCTATCCAGTAGTTTCCGACTTCTCACGGTCACCACGAGTCTAGAGTCGGTGAGAAAATCAACACCAATAATCGGGTGTTGTACATCTGCAACGGCAAAATTTCAGTGAAATTACGAACGACGACGAAGGTCGAGAGTGAGTGGTTTCTTTCAGCAGATCAGTATGGCAGTACGGTGAGCGGTCTGTACAGTACACGACACCGCTTTGGGGTTGTGTTTTTCACCAGTGTTCGTACACATATAATGGTATATGATAATTCACACAATTCAGGTAATCATCTATTTCCAATACACCGTTTAAAGAAAGCAAATTACCTTTTAAGCTCGCGCTGGTACTAAACGAAGAAGTTGTCTGTTCGACTCGCAAGCACAACCTCATTTGTGTTATATCCACAGCCCAAAGAAAGTAAGGTGCAACCTGTAAAACCGTCGTAAGGACTCAAGGTGTGTGTTGTGACGTTAATCGTAATACTGGTTAGCTTCAAGAAAGATATCCGCCAAATACTTGTGAGCAGGATTTACCAAGATTTCAATCTCAGGCCACTCATTTGGGCTGCACTAAATGACAGTAGAATAGAGAATTATGATAGCTGGTACCCAAGGTATGAAATGGCAAGTCTCTAACGATATTGTTATACAGCTCTGACATGAAACATTTCATTTGGCCAGTCTGTCCTGCATGCCACACTGTGAGAATACAAAGATAACTTCTAACTGTACAAAGGATGGGCACTGAGTTACGATGGTAGGCGAGTATTATGGGCTGCAACCGACGTTTGAACAGGGAGTCGCTAATTGGAGACGTCCTGTGAAGAAATGTCGTTCGCTCACCAGAGTATTCTCGTCAATTTTAACATACAATCACTTTCAGGGGTTTGCCCAATGCTTCCTGGAATATGTGCTGAGACTGACCGGTAATGACCTCAGCCATGACCGTAGTTTTAGCGTGCGCATTCTCCATTCTGGTACTACCTCTTGTGACATCCTTTGTTGAACCATCTAGACACATTCGTAAAATCTCATTCAGTTATATCTCTGTGATGCTCTAAACATCTTCAATGCAATTAGGCATGGCTGAGTGTGTCACAAGACGTAAGAGCTGTCCATGTTCATCTGCAGTCTAACGATACGTGGCATGGAGGACTACCTCAAACAACCATCGAAGCTTGCGCGAAGTTGTGCATCGTTATTCGATTCAAGACTGCCCCACTCCACTGTTTGCAATATTTGCCAATATATATGACTCTTTTTCTGTTAATAGTGTGCGATTCCAGTCCTAGTCATGTAGCCAAGCAAGTGGACATTTTCATTTCGACTTCTGGACACTGTAATGCATATTCCTGCATCTTTCACAGAACTCTCTATTTTGGAACCACAGATCGGGCTTAAATTCGTTTCAGCCACTAACGCGCTTTTGTATAAGGGGTTCCAACAGTTAGAAGGTGAATCGGTTTCAGGAGTCTCTATTATTGTCACGAATGCCCAAAAGTGACTATAAGATCACCGCCTACGCATTTTAGCAGTTCGTCAATCAGCCCGTCAGTGTGAAGTGGTTTTCACCGAGTTTCTCGGGCATTCAGCATTTAAGTAACGCATCATTATGGTGCCAGTCGTAAGCCATTCGAATGATCACCATCTTCACTGTTGTTGTCATGCGTCATTCCTTGATCAAACGCCTTGTGATACGCTCAAGCGTCCCCCTCAGATATGAGACTTTACTGGACTTCAATGTGCACGTTGTATAGTTATAATTGATGTTGAGCATCTAAACCTCTGGGTTCTGCTAATTAACAGTGAACGATCAATAAGACAAAACAGTGACATCCTGGCTACTTCGTTGGGACTTAGGGTAAAATCACGTGATCCGCAGTACGGCTCATGGTGCGCTCAACGCGTTCATCTTGAAACCACCTGTATCGATTAGGGCGGTTGAAAATGAAAGATTACACTGTCCACAACACATTGCAAAAAGCATCTTGATGAAAGTGACAGATAAGCAAGAAAAACGAAATCATCCCACGATTCCAAAGAAGTCATGTCATTGCATAACTGAACCGTAGTTGAATACAATGCGTAGTGCAGACAATTTTTGGAATACCCTGTTAAAGTCTATTGACTTATTAGTGACCTCACAAACAGTGTGCGTTTTACCACATTCACATATTATGGCCATGTAACTGTGGCAATAACCTTCGTTATGTTGGTTCACACGCACCCATTTGAACTGCTCTCTGGTGGAAATCCAACAGTCGGGGCAATATTACGTGGATTATCGCTCGTGCGGCGACAGCGTCTTTTGTTTTGTAATCGGTCAACCACTTTTTCAAATTCAAAGTAAGATCACCATCACCAACTGCGATCAACGACATAGGAATCATGATCAAGAATCTAGGCAACCTGAAGCAAACAACGAAAATACACACAATCCAGTAAGACTTCATGGTGTACTGCGTTTTCTGGTCAACGTTTGCACAACACTGACGAATTACGTTTGAAATATCTCACGGTTAGTACAGGGGGTAACCTACCGTGACAATTTCTTTGAAACCTGCTCTATAGACTCGTTATTGGATCATATTATTTGTGTACGGCTGCCTGAACTCAATGTATTGTGGTATAAAACTGGATATTCAAGTGAGTTGAACATATTGTAAGATATCCTCACTAAATTTTGTACGAATGAAGTCAAACAGCTTGAGCGTCGTGTTTAACATGTTACTGATAAATGGATTGAGAATAACACAACGTTATGAGCAAGTTGTAATAATCGGAATCCGATTACAACACTCCTGAGGAAGGCCACCCGAGGTGGTTGAAACGTAGAGTATTAAAACTTGCTCATAACGTTGTGTTATTCTCAATCAATTTATCAATAAGTTGAACATGTCATATCTGGAGGCTCAACCACTCTTGTATGTGAGTAATTCTCATATTGTCTAAGTGCGATTAGAGGGAACACAGTAGTAGTCCTGTTAACTGGAATCGATGGCCCAAAGCATAAGCCCCCAAACATGTTGAAATCACGCAAGTCATTATAGTCATTCAGTAGGATGTTCATTTCTGACAGAGAATCGAGAACTTAGGTCATAGAAGTTGACTACTCACACAGCCGGTTACCTCCAAACAGAATATATGTACCCGTCTGTTCGCCCCTGTTTTGGCACGTCAGTGAGGCATATTCCGGTCACGGCCGACCATTTAACTCCAGACAAATTTCGCATGGGACAACAGTTCTCTCGATCACGTCAGTAACCTCATCCGAATTATGGCTGAGCTCTTTTACAAACAGGGCAAATACAACGTACTACGGAGTGGATAAAAATCATCAGAACAATCAGCATAATCACAATGTATAGAACAAGCTCGTTTTTGCATGTGATATATTGCAATTTGTGCGAGAAAGTGTTGACAAGACGAAGTGAACCTGGCGCTTATCTGAACGTATCCGTGAACATCATCCAGCATGGACCAAAAGTGAATCAATAGTAGATTAATTGCTGCTCAACTTGTCGATTCGCATCATAAAGTCAACTCAGCCCCTTCTTTTATTCCTATCTGCCGAGTCAAGTGTATTCAGTCAATAGGCGAGAGATGCCGAATTTCGACCACAGCTGAGGTGATATGGATTCGATTGAATAATACAACCTTATGCGCCAGAAGCGTTTTGTTGCGAACCTGCAACCATGCCATGCCTGATCAAAGTGTCACGGTTTCACTTACGTTGTATCTATGATTTAATGGTATCGAAGCGCTGTTTCCATTTTTATCTATGATGTGGTTGACCTTATGTGAACTTGTCACTTGTTTTGTTTGCTTCATTCCGCTTACATCGTTCCGTATAAATCTTATGTATTCTGCCCGTATTAAAAACATGACGACATGTGCAATATTTCACTAACATATATGTTATATAGGAAACAATGCAAATAATATTTCATGACCCGTTATAAACGATGGTTATTAGCAAACGCACGGTAAATCTCATGTTTGCAAACAAGAAGAGTTCAATAGAGTTCGGTCGGAAAATACATGCGACAAGACATTTCCACTACTTCTGCCCTGTATGGTGACCATACGACCGGTGATCTTGGCATGATTTTCAGGGCAGGGGGAACTTATTATTTCCGCAGAGTTATTTGAGGAATATCTGGAACTTCCGCATAGTGGTCCCCCTATTAACCGTTGTCACGTACTCACCATGCGCCGATTTCCTGAAACTAGAATTTATATGTTGAGCTGGTGAACATCCTAAGAGCGGTACGAACAGAACATCTAAAAGCGAATAACATGAAATTCACCTGATTGTCTACCATCGACTGATATGCTTATTCACTATAAGCTAAATATTATATATGATGTATACAAAGGGACAGAGTGGTTGTGAAATAATTCATCAATCGAAGAAACTGTCGAATATTCGCAAACTAAGTAAAGCGACGAATTCATGAGAATTCTTTCGATTTCTAACTGTCTGAATTAATGGGCTTGTTAACTACAAATATCTCAAGAAGAGTCATGGTTAGCCCAGGTATAATGTTGTTCGCTAATGTGAAGCTGAATAGCAAAATCATTGGTTCCCGTCGATTGTACCTATGCTGAAAGAATGACATTTTTCGAGATAATACTTTCCTAGAGCTGAAAACGAATACATTGCCCTGGTTCTTAGTGAGCAACATGTCACACACATTTTGTGTAGTATGAATACAAATGTGTGAAAGTATGGGTATTCTTTATTCAACCACGCTATTTTAGATTGACCGTTGAATATCAAATCCTCCACACAATTATATCCTGATCAGCATCAGTTTGCTCCTTAAGTAAGGCTTGGTCGTTTACGTAAATTAAACCGGGTGGTCAGCACTTATCCCTGATGACAATTCATAGACAATTTCCGCATCACATACTAGATGCCCTGACATGGGAGTTTAGGTCATAGATTTTCGTACTCATCTAGAAGCAGAAGCCGTTTAGTGACCTCAACTCAACAACATTTTAGTAAGTCGACGAAATGACACAATCAAATGACAAGTGCCTAAGTTCGGTTCACTGTCGAAGTTGCAATGTGTAGTCACTCACCTTGATGTGCCGCATAGCAATGTTTTAGGATTCATGTATAGTTGCGACAATTTTCATGGTAAAAGCCATACAAAATAACGGTTAAGGTAATATGTTGGTGAAACGGTTACTAACATTGCTGAGTGAGCCGGTTTCTTCAGCCATGTCGGACACCGAATGTTAGGCACTGTGTCAGACGTTGATTAAATAAGCACAGCCGCTTTTGTAGTTTACAAACTCCTTTGTACTTTCAAATAATAGGTTAGCAACGTGGAAACACTTGCAGTATCTAATGCAATCTATCACAGAGGTAATTCGCATCTACCCGTACATGACCTGTTCAACAAGCCACTTAGAGAAAGTGAACAGACAAATATATTGGCGGTGACTTGTTTAACGTGGTAGTTCGACTGATGAAACGGTGACCTCTCTGATTCACGTATGATCGCTCGAGCTGCAATACTAGCAAGCACACTGGCGGAGCTCAACAACGCATTAGCGATCACAACTCATTGTGCACAGGCTGATCTACACAGCCCCTACTATATACGCCCTATTGGGTGAATACAAGTCATTCATGTTTACTGCACGCGCGTGGCAATAAATTACTAACGTTAAATCAAGAGTATTGACATCGTACAGTGACGAGTAGAAATGCAACATTTTAGGAAATTGTTACATATTGACTGAAATACACCTGGAACCTATAACAAATAGTTATCACCTTTACGAATGCTAGTGGAAAATGGATAACTAGTTTATTAAACGTGGTTTGCAATGATAGTTTACGCCCCAGTAATGTACAAAACGCCACATAGATAGTCGTCTTTGATGAAGATGGAACACATCATCAGTCAACTCTGAATGAGATTTATTGATATCTCAGGCATCATGCAATGATCGAAGCTTACGTTCACTGAAAATAAGGTCAGAGTGTATTCACAGAATATTAGGTGGTCGAATAAAATGCAGAATTATAGTGGTATCTTGATTTTATCGTTAAATCCACATTTGAACAAGTGATACATTGTACTGACTGAGTTAGAATTGTATTGTCATTAATAGTCGCACGTTACTTCTCCGATTTAACTATCCGACTATAAATTACTTTGAAATGGTTTGTCTCGGAACATCACACTCATGACTGGACTGTGAAATTGGCAGCTCAAGCTATTTCCCAATATATGTGTCAGTTACAAAATAGGCCAACTCAGTTCAAGACAATGACACAATTTACGAATATCCACAGGGGAATTTTTCGTCTTATATAACCTCAAAGCTTTGGTAGATAAAAGATATATATTGAACTTAGTGAGCCTACATCACAGAATAATGATCATCCTAATGAACTTCGGCGAAAATTTGGCCGACGGCCAAAATCAGTGTCAATTAAGAAAACATCCACTGATTCACTTGTGTGTTTAACTCAGGCCTGAAAATGGTGGAACTGTGTATAATTTGAAACAAACAAGTGCTAATAAGAAGAGAAGTAAGTCCGGGTGTGTGCAAACAATTTCGACGGAAGAGGGATGAATTGAGTCGAACATGAGTTTGGATGTCAATTTTTCGCGTGCTGTAAAGTATCAAGAAAATACTGAACTCAATGAACCGCTTACAGAAATACCGGTGTAACAGAACGGATGATTCTGAGAACCTACAGGCGGTGCGAAGTCCTCTGACGACAAACCAGGAAAAACAGCCAGTTAACAATGTACCCAGTGGAAAAGCATACAGGCGTTGGTGATCGGACTAAACAGGTGATATGAAACGGAAGAGAATGTTCTCACTATAATGAATGTTTTACAAACACAGAAAGAACATGTCACGTTCTCGTTGTTGGACGTACTCGCCAAACGGTTTACAGGAAAAAACTGAGGTAGGGATTTACTGTATGCGCAAGGAAATATGCATAGAGTGAAAAGTTACTCACATTGATTCTCTTTTACAGGCACGAAGAAAATGTCCGCAATTTCGAATGTATCTATTGTGAGTAGCAGAGAATTTTAGCTTATCCAGCTTGAACACCAATCAAGACTGCGGTCCTCGATATCTTCAGTCAACCGCTCGCAGATGAAACACCCTACGTGAGTTTAACTTTTACAAGAGCTCGCCATTATTGCGTATCCTTGAAACGGCCGCAATTTGAACTCTATCCAAAATTTCTTGAGACAAGGCAGTTGCTCCAGGCCTCTGACCAAACAGGAAATTCAGACAAGCTATCTAAAAGAGAAGTTGATGTGCATTGAGTTTTGTTCAATACCTAACATCATATGTGTATATCTGATTAAAATTTTTGGCTGTGAAATCACAGAGGCATGTTACATACTTATGACAAAAACGAAGACACCCTCGGAACCTTCAACGCATCAGTGCCAGCAGTGTGTTGATGGTGCTTGGGCATCAGAATGAGTGAAGTGAAGTCGATTAGTAAACTAATTGAATGTAATTTCAAAATTCCAGACTTGAATATCAAATGTTATGAAGATTTGGGTTGATGTCTCCGTGTCAAATAGACTGCTGTGTTGTAAAAACATGCTGACGACAGCGTAGATCTTTTGAAAAGCAATAATGCAGTGGTATTAACCAGACAAGCGAGCGCGTCAAATGTTGAGTGTGAGCGACAATAGATGAACCGACCAAAATTCTTGATATTTACTCTGGTCCAAACTGGCGAGAACATTAATTTTTCAAAACGTTTAATGCTACAGACGTGTTTGAAGTCTGGCGAAATTCGGCTGTTCAATTTTTGGAGACTGGTGTGTTGTTTGCCGTCTTCGAGCGGTAAGCAAACTTGGTATGCCATTATGGTGCAACTTCGACCACAAATGTGTACTGTCTGGCCAACATTAAAGCTTCACACATATAACGAATTATCAATTCGGACGGAAAGGCTCCAAAACTCACACAGACAAGTCAGCGCTTGTGTACTCCGAGAGCTTACGATAAATGTCGAACTACTGGACCTGTAGCGACCGAAATGTCTTCGCCCAAAAATGACAGATCGTTGTTCAATTACCCAAACTATCACATTAATCAAACCACAAAATGTCAACAACCATATCCGTGCACATTCTCTAAGTTAATTGTTGAACAGCCTATGTACACACACAGAGGCGAATTACCTCTCTGATAGGTTGCATTAGATACTGTATGGTTTTCCCCGTTGTTAACCATTTCCTCACGTTTAAGTGAAGAATGTGAACTGTAAAATGGCTGTCTATTATAACAGCGCCCCAACTGGCCTTCGATTTCAGCTCATTCAAAACCCCGTGTTTGTGTTATCACATCAACTGAACATGAATTAGGAAGCAGTATTATGTGTCGCCCGAAGGTGAAGTACTAATCAATGCCATACAGCAAGGTGAACAACACAGCAACGCCATATCTGTATCAACACGTTTACAGCGCACCTTCTTGCCTGGGAAATGATAGTTATTGCTTCTTCCCTCATCCTGTCTGTTTTTAACAGTATTTCCTGGATCAAACCAATGCTGACCGCAACTGATCACACAATTCTCGTCAGCTGTGAGGCTCCGCATTCTACTCTTAAAAGTCTTTCTTAAACACAACTTTTCAGTTTGTACCAATTATGTATTAACAATATCGCGTCTTGTACTTCTGATAGTATTAAAGTGAATAAAGACACTTTTCACTCTGGTATACCAATCCATAACTTTTCCAAAGACCTAGCAGTGAAAAGTTGCACTGTAACCAAGTAACTGTTAGTGCTTGTAGTGTTGGCCGTGACAAGTTGATCATATTTCGCCCGTTAATGATTAAGTATGCAAGGCAACTCGGCAGCGGTTAACGACGTGACCGCTCAATGTTTTTATTTACATAAAAATAACATATTGGGAAAGGACAGTAAGACACCGATTACTAACGAGGAAACACCCTGTGTTATCGTAGGCCAGCTTCGGTTTTGACTAGATTTATGAATGCACATAGGTTGATAGAAATGAGCGAGACGTTTGCAGTCGCCTCACGCCAAAAGCCCTACAAAATATCCGACGAACTTAACCGGCAACATAAAGTCATTACCTTCTTGTAATTAAGTGTTCGTAGATTAGGTGCCGCCAATATATCCAGTGTCGTCAGCCCCATAAAAAACAATCAGCGATTCTGTATTGGTCTAATTCCGTTTTCTTCAAACAGTGCTTTGCTTTAACAGGCAAACGGAAGTTAAAAATGCGTTCACTTGCTGGTGTGAGACTGTTGTACAAGCAGGTCATTCTCCTAAATTAGTAACGTTTTCGACCATTTGTAAACCACACTCCTACTGAGGGATTCGAGTTTCAGTTACAGTGTCCTACTCACCCTATTTCCATTGATTGCCTAATCTGTCATTTAACGGTTGCAACACTGCTAGTCTTTCTTGA
This sequence comes from Paragonimus heterotremus, assembly GCA_013368495.1. Taxonomy (NCBI): domain Eukaryota; kingdom Metazoa; phylum Platyhelminthes; class Trematoda; order Plagiorchiida; family Troglotrematidae; genus Paragonimus; species Paragonimus heterotremus. The sequence continues at coordinate 68,578 of LUCH01002395.1, forward strand.
TGTGACCCACTCAAATATCCGTTCGCTTTTGATCTTGTCAATTCAGTTCGAAACATTTTAACTTCAATGAACGAATTGGTCAATGGGAACAAATCATATTTGTGCATTTTTGTTACCTGCTCATTCGTTTAAAAATAGGGTAAAGATATTTGCATCCAATCATGATATAAGTCTACTGATCCTTTTCCGGGCAACGTGTAACTCAACTAATAGACGTGGATTGTTACAATGCTCCGTCAGTCAAAACCCAATGTTTAGATTTGCAACTGATGCCAAGGAATTTCGAACCGGTGAAATTCAAAAAATATTCAGGGTGTGACCAGCAATTTTTTCGTTGTATTGATTGTGTTTCAACTTACATCTCTTTTTTCATTTGAGAACTGATGTCTAGCCAACAGAGGTTTACTATCTAATTTTACGTTGATGTTAGCTCGGTTTAACCTGCGTGTTAATAATGGGAGCCTCATTTGAACATAAACAGTGAAAAGTTAGATTAAATATTGAGGAAGCTAGAATGACATTTGATTTGACCGTCTAAATACATGCTGATAATCATTAAGAATGAAGTGTTTGGAATTATGAAACTAAATTGGTTTGAAAATGGATGCCAGCTCTCCTGTCTGACATGGATTATTTTTAAGTGGAAGGTAAAATGAGTTATTCAAGTACTTTGACATAAAGATAGCAATGTAGGTGGTTGGTAGATAAGTGTAGTTACAACTACCCAAGTAAGAAAATTCCTATCTCTAAGTTTGCTTGATGCACAGCTGTACTGCCCATGAGCCTTCTACAAACACAGTTTCGTTGCACAGGTTGGATTGTTTCGGGTTCCACGACACAATAATTCGCTAACACTGATCAAGATTTTTCACAACCGGTGGTCAGTTTTTCGAATATGGAGAATGCACTGCCACACGGATTTATATTCACTTGCCATGCGAACGTTCTCCTTTGTACGTATGGGCAGGCACAGATAATTCACTGAAAATATGCTTTCACATCCCAATAACTTGCTGGAGCTGATTCAACCTCGGTGATGACCAATGATTAGAGGTCGACACAAATGAACTGACGATAAAATTGCCCAGCTAAATACTAGACCTAATGTCTGGTGTTCCTTCGTCTGACACTGTGGTGAAATCTTCAGTAGGCGTTCAGGAGTGAGTGGAACAGAAAACGTGTTCAGCCAGTTTCTCGTTCTCGAGCGACATTCGCAGCAGTCGGAACCGATATAACAACACAAATCTCGGAGTTACCAAAATGGTACTGAAACGAATACGGCCATTTTATCGAAGGGACAGAGAAGATAGAAATCAGAGTTGATTGTGATAGTCCAGTTAAAGGTAACAAGACACGTTCATTAGAACCCAGAATAAAATGCATCTACCCATCCACCCAATATCCACACGCATACACACACAAGCGGGTTCTCAATCCCTGCCAGTTGTTACCCAACAACCCAACCTGTATCTTGTGTGAGTTCCAAGGCATGAGACCGGTACGCGTGTGCCTTTGGAGAACAGGGTCCTGTCTGACCAACTCTACAAACACTGAACAGTATGGACTGAAAATCAGGAGACACCCGGGCTCGAACCGGGGACCTCTCGATCTGCAGTCGAATGCTCTACCGCTGAGCTATGCCTCCGACCATCACACATATGACTAATCCACGTGTGCCACAATTGATTGATATCCCAATACAGTTTATCTGAACCTAAATGTGACGAACCAGAGCAGTGCACAAATTACTGGGAGTAATCAGAATGAAGGCAATCCATAAGGCTTCGAGTGTTGTGGTCAAACTGTCGTGGAGAAGATTAGCGAATTCGTGCAGAGATTTCGCACTCATTATAGACGGGAATCATACTTATTGCATATGACGATGAACTTGGAGACATTCAAGTAATAATCACGCACATAATCATGCCAAATATTATGCGAATATGATCACGGGAACACGACAGATCACCTCAGTTTCCTTTGTGCAAGCAGCATCTACCGCCAATTCAGAATAATGCTCGATTAGGAAAGACAAGCACATGTGGGTTCCCATCGCACAACCACATATTAATTGGCCTAAACAAGTTGACCGGGTGACATGTTTTCATGCGGCGCTTAAGGCTCCATGACTTAAGGTTTGCAGCAATTAGTTCATTAAGTTGAAACAGATGCTATATTAGATTCCGAAAAATTTCCGGAAAATTCAGTCAACCACTGTCTGCCATTCGCACGATGTATATATGAAAAGCCGGTCGATCATTGTGATTGTCACCTTCCAGACTGATACATTTGTTTGTTCGCAATGCATTCATTCAAATTCTTCACATCGACGTCTGAATCTGAACGTCCGCGTTGGTAAATATATCGCTGACCTACCTCTCTTAGTGATACACTGTGGATCACTGCACTGATATCTACGTTCGTGAGCTTTGCTATGGAAATATCGCCAACATGAATTCCATGAATGCACACCATCCGATCAACAAATATACTGATGACTACATTCATCGAGGAGCTCAGCTGAAGATTACTTGAACGATTCAATGAATTTATTTCGTGGGTGCTTCACCTCGGTCCCATAATCAAAGTCTAGAGTGTGTGCAGCTCGCTCGAACATGTCGGGTTTGCACCAAGGATAACGCTCGCGGAATGATGGAATTTTTACAGTGGACGATCAAGAAACATATGTTGTATTGTTCAATCTTGTTCGTGAAGTGGTTGGTCAAATTGATGCAATCTCCAAACTGTCGGGTTCCATTCATATTTCAGATTATTGGTGATGAATGGTAAAAAATGCATTACAGTCTGTGAATATCGACGCGGATGTATTTTATTGTCCATAGGAATGCATGAATGCCATTTGCTTACCAGGTTCACGGAGTACAGCCGGATGCGTATCAAGCCAGATGTTGCAAAAACACATGTCATCATTTCCGGCTGATTAATTTTGAATTAGTTGCAAAGTGGATAACTTTTACTAATATTCAGCTTTGTGAGAGGCAACTCAGCATACAGTATGTGTTTATTACAAAATTCATCTTGTTGCCAACACGCAAGTTTGGTCTGAATTGATTTTTAACGTAGCCGTGTTACTTCATCTTCTGTTTCAGATGATGATGAATACGAACTCATATAAGGTCGCCCGGTTGTAACATCTTGAGTACGTGCAATGCGGCTATCGTTTTTTTCTCGAAAATGGCTTTTTATCCCAAATAGCCGTCTATCGGATTATAGAAAAGCCACGTTACCGGTGAGTCAAAACTGAACGTCACTGATGATTGTTCGCAGCTGTTGCACTCCCATGAATGTCTCTCAGATTACAAATTGGACAAAGCTTTCAGGAGAATACCATGTTGACCAATGTGCCGCTTACCTCCCATTAAGCGCCAGTCCAGTAACATGTGCATCTACTCCATCACATTTGTTTGTAGATCGTACCCAGTCACCTCACAGTGTAAACATGATTACGGAGCTTTTTACTTAAACAGGATGAGCCATTAGTTATTCGTTCGTTATTGTATATAGAAACAGAGCAGTAGTAGGGTTCGTGTGCCTTCCGTCATAATTCGGATAGACTAACTAACATAGCCCTGAAGACAATCAATCCTCTCTACTAAATGCAATTTCGGGTACTCATTTTCTGGGGGGCAAGTTTAAAATAGTCCTAGTATTCAGTTTGTTTCATAAACACTTTCTGTTTGCTTTCATTGCGTATTCCATAAATTGTGTGAATCGCCTTTAGCTCTATATTTAACAATTCGACATAACTAACCAAACTTTAGTCAGGTTCGGTGGAGAGTTATCAAAACATGGGCAGTGACAACTAAAATCCCCGTTCACGTAACTAAAATTTGTTAAAATCAGCGGCGCACAATTCTGTCTCTGACCCAGTGTTATCTAGGCTCGACTTACCTCAAGAAACGGTTACTACTGAGCCGTGTGATTTGTACATACAGAAAACAGTACGTCAGTGTGACTAAGTGAAAACTCTATCCAAAGCTCGTGTAACAGCACAGTTTTTCATTCCCGACTGCCTCATTCATACTGTTCCCGTCATTTTGGCATGTAATTGCGGTAGTGACAATCGTGTCACATGTGATGGTAGAGTTGGACTTGCAAACTAGACATCTGTTAATCCTCATCAATTGATCTGCCAACTAATTTCGCGATAAAACAGTGCTCATTAAAGTCTGTCGCGTTTTATTCTGATGCCTAAAAGGCAGGATCAGCCTATACACATTTGTCACAAAGTCTGCAAAACAGCTGACATTGCAATTATGAAACAAACCTTATCACGATCGATGTGATTTCAGAATCTCAAATATGTTCTGATGACATGCAAACGTCTCCGAACATTCCGATGCGTACATCGATTCAAATTACATTCAAACACAAACCTGTAATGCGGTATTCTGATTCAAGTAAACAAATTCCGTTTCGTTGTGGAATGATGTTGAACAGATTTTTCACTGCCCAGGATTACCAAGTATCAAAAACGTATGACCGTCACTCATCGCTACCTCGATAGCCAGAAGTGTCTAAATAAACAAACGGCGTCCTGCACGTGGTAGTTACCGTAAACAACTCCGGTTCTCTTCGGTGCGCGTAGTTCACGCATTTTCACAGTTGCTATACACGCAAAATCACAGAATGGTTAAGATGTTCCGGATGATTTTGGGCAAAGTCAAGGCACACGCTGTTCACTGTTTATTTCGTAAAAGTTACGTTCATCTTCGTCACAACCGTTGCAGCCAATCAATCAGCCGTTTGAACGGGTAGCGCGTGCTTTTTCACATAGAATACAGGTGTGTGCTGAAGCCTAGTTGGATGCAGGGGGTCCACTGCACAATCGCGGTAACAAGTGAAATATGCAGTTTTGAAGGGTGATAGAACAAAAATCCAGGCATCGCTGAGTTGGGCACTGAATCATGGGTTATACGTTTGTGCCTTGAAATAACCATCGTTGATTGTCTGACAGCATTAAACACTTGATTTTCTGTGGCTGACAGTTCTTACAGACCTCGACAGAACAGAAAAACACGCTACGGCAAAGCACTCTAATGACGCTTTAAGATGCACCGTCAGTAGTGAACAAGTGGTTTCAACGCTGCATCCTTCGTTAATCACCACAGTCTCTGTTCCGCATTAAACCAGTAGGACTGCAGCTTATGACGTTGCGACTGCCATTGGTATCAGCCACAGAAACTCTGATTTTCATATAGATTGAAGATCACCCACAATCGATCGCAGATGTCGCATTCCCATAAACCTTCCAGTCGACCCCTTTTGAGAACAACAAGGATTAAGCTCGAGTTTCGCCCTCAGTAGAGCTCATCAGTAGTGCATATCCTCGCAACTGCCACCGGGACTAGAACTCCGACCACGCTGTTCATGAGCAGGCAATTGTGTTTACCACTGCGCCATTGACCTCACATTAGCAAGCACGACCGATTTATCGTATGTGAACGCTCAACCACTTTCGCTCGTGAGTAATGATCAGGTTGGCTGATCGCCTCGAGAGGAGACAATTACTGTCTGTTAACTCCAATCGATGACTCCTCGACTAGGACTTCTCTCCAAGTTGAAGTCACAGAAATCATCGACTTGTTGAGCGGTATTTGATCGCTGATAAGTAGTAAGGGGTCTGGCAAACGTGATCATTACTCACAAGCGAAAGTGATTGAGCGTTCATATATGATAATTCGGTCGTGCTTGCTAATGTGAGGTCAATGGCGCAGTGGTAAGCACGGTTGCTTTATGAACAGCGTGTCCGTGGTTCAAGTCCCGGCAGTGGCGATGATATGCACTACTGACGAGCTCTAATGAGAGCGAAACTCGAGTCTAGTGCCTCTTTTCGAAAGGGACCGACTGGAACGTCTATGGGAATCCGACAGCTGCGAACAATCGTGGGTGATGTTCAATTTATATGAGTTTCCATATCTTTTTGATTTCGCTCGGACTTTCACAATTTTCACAAATGGTGTGCTGAACATATTCTCAAATAGTTGTAAGAGCTGATTTTGACACTTTCATTTTTTCTCTGAGGAAGTGCAAAAGTATAAAAACTTGATTTCGGCAATTCTTAGTGGGTTACTATAAATGCAACGGGTATCGAAAAATGATTTGGGTCATTTGAAACCTCGGAGGGAAAGTTGTAGAAATTGTAACCTGCAGGTCCAGCAGTTTATAGCCACTGGTTCCGTGAACCACTATACACACTAGACAACGAAGCAAACAGACCATCGTTAAGGACCTGCACCACTTCCAAAATCATGATTGAAATGAGTCTTCAAGTCAGGTTACCTGTCCTTGATTAGTCAATGCTTCAGTACTAAGTATTTTGGTTCGACTACTGAAATCTTGTCAGATTTGCTTGAAGTTGGCCAGTAAGGCTGAGGCGGGATTGGCGTCACGGTCGTAATTACTGGTACAGGTATGTTAAACCCCGTACAGGATGTTTATCGGGTAAACCCTTCGAAAGGAGTGCGGATAGTTAACGATGTTCCAACCATTTACTTCAAAACAGTCGAGTAGCTGACTCCAATAAGCATTGAAAATTTTAAATAGATCGCATGAGTTCGTTAGAAGTGAAGGATGTTTTTGAGAACAGTCTTCTTTTTGGTTATTCATCATCGGGCCAGTTACATAACATTTTATGTCATCATGGTTGTCAAGTGAGCAAAACCATGAGCAATCAGTCACATAATTATGTTACGAGGTTATGGACTGGATGACAATCAGGTGATCACATTGACTTATGGAGGCGTTATTCGAGTAACGGGGGGTCATATTGACCGCAGGACCTGAACAAATTTCGTCCGAGCGCACAACCGTTGAATGCGCAACCGAATTCCAATCACTTCAGCCGTGACCAGATTACGAAACCTGACTCCTCTAGATTGGCCACTAGGTAAGCGGTAAATGGGCTGGAAAGCTACTTCTGATGAGACTTGGTTACCTGAGTCAACGAGGTTCGCCAGAATTGCATTCGAAATCGACTTCACCTCGCCTTAGTCGGCCATGTGGAGTGGTCCTCACGTGTCCTCTGAGAAAGGCGCCTAGTTGTACAAGTGATGTAATCTGCTCCACGAGAGAATGTGGAGGGTGAACACAAACTAAAGTCACATTTGGGCAACGTATCTTTGAGTTGTAAGTGGACCACCGGATCGGATCTGAACGAGATTCGCAGTTGTGCAGCACTGTAGATCTTTTCGATCGCGCTACTCATTTTACGAGTTACTAGTTCAGCCAAAGCCTCGCCTTTATAGTCTAGCTTCATGTAAACCGACTTCTTTTCCGTAGATGGCAGCTTAACTTTTGGTTCTGTCAGTATCATACATCTATCCACGAAGTTTGCAGGATAGGCGTTCTCTGAGAATATCTGTTGTAAAAACATCACTCTCCCTTCAATCGTGTTATCAGCGCATAGCTTCACTACGAACAAGGTTTCTCTTCCGTCTTAAAGATGTATAAATGTAGGAGAATACTGGCCATTTTAAACCACCTTCTTATGAATGTCGCTCTGAAATGAACCGTTTGCACGACGATTCAATATCACATCCAGGAAAAATATTCGTCCACTCTTCTAGGCTTCAAGTGCAAAGTTGCGATTAGGGTGTGCTGTGTTCACCTTAGCAAGTAGGCTAACCAGGTTCACAGTTTCGTCAGCTACACAGATGATATCACTCACGTACCCCTTGTAGAAAGTGCTATCGCCAATAAACCTACGAGCCGTGGTCCTTTCTAGCACTGCCGCAAAGATATCTGCCAACAGTTACTCCATCGCAACGCCGTCCTTCTGACGGTACCTTTACCCATCAGTTTGAAACTATACATTTTGTGCGCACGTTAACATCAGTTGTTTGAGCGTATCTTTGGATAGGCCCACAGTTAAACCTTCGGTACGAATATTTCAATAGAGGTGGTCAGTGGTTTCTACCATTGGTATATCCCTGAACAAAGCGCGTACATCGAGGAAAACACTTTGTTTCTCATACTCAGCGACCAGATTAAATCACTGCTACACTAAGTAATCTATCGATTCCCTCAAAAACCCGCCAGTACCCTGGCTTAGAGCAATCCTTGAATCTGTCAAACTGGCGCAGAGGTAATCTCGATTGCAGGACGTAAAATTACCTCTTTTTCAGAACACGGAGTACTGACCACCAAAACTATGATTGTGATCAAATAGCTAAGTCATCAGTGCTTTGATATCATTCGTACACAGTGGAAGAGAATTTTCAGACTGTGTAGTAGTGAACGGGCTACCTCAAGGGATCGTCCATATTGTCAAATAAACGAAGATCAGTATTGCAGTCAAGTTGGCCAACTTGTCAAGCTTTCCGTCTAGTGGACGGGAAGACCAAAACTCAGGCTTCGTAGCCAGTTAACTCATGTGTCACCACCGTGTGTTTATGCACCAGCAGCAGTAGAATGGAGCAAAAATGTGAGGTAGTGTCTCTTCTCAGAAGAGGCCACAAAGTTTATATGAATGCAAAAGTACCGGGTTTGTCTTCATCAGCAAATATCGTACCATGTAAAACAGCCTGAATTGATGCTCAAATCTCCGTTCATTTATCTGATTTTAACTTGATGGGAATCCCTAACCCTGAGGTTATCGGTTTGAATTAACTAGACGAGCACTAAATTCCCGTCACGGATAGTTGGGCAACCGCGGCACTACTGGAAGGTTAGTGCGCTTGAAAGTGTAGATAGTATAATTGAATAGCGCTTAATGTGGTCAATGGCATGGTGGCCAACGCGGTTATTTTGTTAGAGCCTGATCAGAGTTCGAATCCCGGCCGTGGTATGAGTGTTGATTATTGATGGGCTGCAACAAAAGCGATATTCTACTGATGTGCTTCTTTCTGAAACAAGACTGTGGAAGCCTTAATCTGAATGCAAAAACCGTAGTACTTTCTGGGTGAATGACCTGAATTACATACTTCTTCTAAAACACAGTCTAACTCTTCTGAACATGACATGGGCCTACGTTAAATGACCAAAGCTCACTGTTCGTGTAGATGAACGGCAGTGCCTATCACCCAATCCCAGACAAGTTTGTAAAACTGGGCGATCTGTAGCAAATTTACCGGAGGGGAAAAGGGGCATTTGTTAGAATAGAGTAACAGTTGGTATACTCCGAGTCGTTCTTACAGTAAAACATGTAGATTATATAAATAAACAGGAAAATCACAGCAAGTATTAAGTTCCCGACGCTATGACAATCCAGAGGGTTGCCTCAGTCAGTTTTAAACATGCAGTGAGCACCGTTTAACCCGTCAAAGACCAGTAGCTTTGGGTTCCAATTGTTTGGCAATATTTTGAATAAGCGAAGTTAATCAAATTATCCCAATGTCACTAGGTATCTTAACGATCGACGATATTGGATTTTGAGCAACGAGTTCACTGGTTTAAGAATGTTCCGTTAACCATTTCAGAACGTGTTCTGTTTCTAGCAGAAATACTTATCTGGCTGTTCTATCTAGGTGGACCTCTGACAGACGGCGTGAGAGTGTGAATAATCAGAAAACCCATTTTCACAATTTGGCAGAAGGGTCCTTCGGTGATTCAAATCGGGCAGAATTAGACAGACTTGTGCTTACGAAGTAAGGTAAGCTTCAATTTGTGCTTGGTGTCATCTACTAAATGCTGAAGTTAGTGGACGAGACTCTGGTATAAAATGATTACCCGGCAAGGTTTACTCAAAGTATTCCACTCCACAACCTACACGGGTTAGATCCATTAATATTCTTCTCAAGTCTGTCTATCTAACTCTGTCCTTCAAAGGTAGCAATGTCTCAACCCTGCTAAAACGTCGTTTAAATGCGGTGATAAAGCGCACATACAACGTCGCTCAGTTGGTCTTTGTGGAATAAACCACTCCTGTTCCGGTTTCACCTAGAAAAGACCTGGTGCCTCGTTTCACCCAATCCAATATTGTATGCACGTTTGATCACATCTGTGGAAGCGTATTTGTCGGCAGAACTAAGAAAAATCTCGGCACACACACTAACGAACACACCGAAATGGCCTTCGAAATCGGGGTAGATGTTACCGTCAGTGCCACTACAAATCACTTGCAAACCGGGTACTCACTGCATCCAAGGACTGCCTTCAGATTTTTCTTCAGACTCAAATTAAAGCAGACGCTTAATATTCCAGAAGCCGTATCAACACAGCGACTGAATCCCAGTCTGTATGCCAAATGGTGGCTGGCCCTTCGCTATGTTGACAAGAATGTGACTGCAACTCTTGGACTCCATCTTATTTTCGTATCCTTTCCAAACTTGAAGTTCTGAACCGATGTGTTTTTTCATAGAAATTAATAACTGATGGACTACCGCTATCCTTCTTCAACCCACATTGCGTTATCTTTCTAATCAATGTTGGTCGATGTACATTCTTTTAAATCCTGTTCAGTCTGTATGGATCCTGTAACCATATCTTACTACTTCCACCTGATCCGTATGAAGTTCCTAACCATATCTCTAATTTTCTGGACTCCTAATACCCTTTTGACTTACAGAAATTCTACTACGTCACAACAGTTCAATTTGTTTTATCGGTGAGTACGCATCAGTTGCATCTTGCTGTTTTTGCCTTCGTTACCTGACTGAATGTCTCACATATTACCAGATTGATTTTGCCTTGCTGCTTGCCACTGCAATGTATAATATGCACGTTAATTTCGCAAAGATAAGCCAGTGAGATAAGAACGGAAGGTCATTGAGCAAGACACATTACGTTCTGTTGTTGACCGTTTCTCAACTATACCGTTTTTACCTTGCGTTTTTGCAACAGTATTAGAGATTTAACAAATACTCGTTCTTAAAAAGGTGGTGGTTGATTTTCTACCAAACAGCTTACCCATATTTAAGCTGTCCACTTGTTCATAAACGAGTTCAATGGAAATACATGTGTTATGCTCCATAAGCAGTAAAAATAAATCCTCCTGCCATTCAAGTGGAATATCTATATCAGAATTCTGACAGAGGTGAATTTACGTTTTTAAAACTGCGTTATCTGGCGAGGTAGAACAGTTATGAAGAGGACTAATCGTCAATGCAATAAGTGGTTTGTGAACCTACGAAAACGCACTATTGTTTCGAGCAATTCGAAAGCATTCGTAGTTGACAGGAAAACGTCCTTTGAAAATGGAGTCCAAAATGTTCATTGACCAACAAACAAGTTGAACTTTTCAGACACTGTCATTTTCCAGTTTTCCAATGGAAATATCTATTATGAATGGAGCTAAGAGCAAATCACGCCATCTTTCTTTCGATGTAGATTTCCGCTGAATTTAAATTGTGCCTTAAACGTATAAAATTGATCGTTCTTACTGACAGGACATTCTGACATAAGGAAGAGACACTAACTGAGTATATCTGATAGTTTCTACCTATCATGCCTCGCATGGTCAACTATCTCGACACTATTCTCAAAACTGTGGAGGTATAATGTGACAAACCTGGTCGAGCTGGATAGCCGACTGCTGTGTAGTTATGTGGCTGGATATGCTGCACATGTCTGGGATTAGTCTAAGGGGGGTGCATTATGTCTACGAACATTTAGAAGATCATAAAAAAAGATGAAACAGTAGAACCCAGTGACATCACAGTACATCATATTCAGCTTCTGTCACAGCTGTGCATTTCATGATTCGCCTCAAAATATTTGATTTTGGTCAACAATTCTCTGTCCTTATCGTCTTCCGTAAGTAATCAGAAAGATTGCATGTAATGTTATCAACTCAGTTGGCTGTATTTATCATAACTACTCAGTCTTTTAAATAAAAGTACACGGAAACGTACAGAGTAGCATGCATTATTTGGAATTCTGTGGATCTGCATTAATTGTAACACACGTCCACTAAATCAAGCTTGAAACTTTCCTTATCTCGAGCCCAAATTGAAGTAAACCTCGTCAGTTGATTCAATAAGTCCTCAGGCCCAGATGATCGTCGGAAGCGTGCGTGCAACAAAATTTACTTCCCAGTGAAAATACACACAAGTTACTACATCACTTAAACTAGTTACTGACAAAGCACATATATCCGCATTCACATTTAATCTGTTCATTGTACGGAAGCGTTAAAAATTGAACCATGTTACGCCACTATAAAATCCACCAAAATTATGTTGTGTTCCTTTTAGTGATCAGAGCTGTTTGGTTACATAATCATACGACAAAATATCTACTCAATCAAATTCGTCAGCAGTGCTACGTGTTGTTTGTTGAAAAATGAATAGAATTTTACATACACATTCGATTATCCGGTTCTCTGTTGTTTTTTCGATTGGTCGTCAATTCAGACGGTAACTTCCTAAACTTCATGCTTAGTGGGATAGTTTAAATGCAGTTTGAGAAGTTGTAAGATATCTGCATCAAATTTAGGATGAATGAAGTCAAACAGTTTGGGCATCGTGTTTAACACACTCCTGAAGAATGCCACCAGAGGTGGTTGAAACGTAAAGTATTACAATTTGCTCGTAACGTTGTGTTACCCTCAATCTATTTACCAACAACAGTTTGAGAGAGTTAAGTTTATAAATGTTAACGGAGAGCACAGTTAAACAAGTGTTCTGAATGTGTTTGTCACTGGGAAATACTGACCTATGCGTTATTCGAATATTCGACTGGAGATTGTTGTTGATTCGATGCAGGTCAGTTGTTGGTTTGATGATGACTTGCGCAATGCGTTGGACATGTAAGATCTTATGTTGTTGATTTGCTGAAATTTTATTATTACGGTTAAAATTGTAATCGGCCCCACATTTTTCTGCGCAGTTTACAACTTTCTCTACCTGTGTGGTTTTAATTCCACATCTCCGCCCATATTGTTGAAGTGTCGTAGTTGGCTAAACAAAATGATAATCCCTTTGCTGACGGACAGACGACGTGAGTTGTTTTGTCCATTGCTTGCAGTCACCCTCATTCTTCTTTTCGTCATAAATAGAAACTGTCTGCCCATTATTGTGTTGTTGCATCATTGGCATTTTTATGGTGACTGCCAGGGGGACTTTACTTTTGGACGGTACGGTAAATTTTTGTCAACTTCTACGGTCGTCATTTCGTTCGGGTGCGGCGACCTAACTCTCGTTTCTGCCGTTCATTTTATACAATGACCATGCTTTTGACACGACTCCCTACACTGTCTTAGACTGCGTTGGTGACACAGTTAGGTGTTATTTTGACACCACGCATTATGAGGCGTAGCGGTTCTGTATAGTCCAACTTTACATGAGGACTCACAATTAAATTTCGTTATATTTTTATTGTTTATTATTCTCTTATTTTGAGCCATATTAAACCGTTTACATCCTTACCATCTTCAACCACTGACACTGGGACCGGTCAGTTTACTAGTGTCACACAAGCTACGTATGGAGACCATAGACTTAGAGCGAGATATCGATCGGGCTTATTACAGAGAAACTAGGTCGCTGGTCAATCAATTAGCAATGGCTTGGTTTGACTACTACCTTGCGCTCGTTCATTGGTTTGACCTCTCAGGTTGATCATCGGTCCGATGGATTTGTGGCCATAGTAGCGTACTTGCAAATTGCTTTTGTTGGCGATAACGTGTCAAGCAGCTTGATTCAGACTGCCCCGGCAAAACAAAGCGTTATAACACAACGAAACCTTCCAGACTGAAATGAATCCAGTTCCCACTCAAGAAGAAGCGGTATTCTCAGATCAAAACCCTGCTAACTGTCATAGAGTTATTCGCTAAAATCTACATAAACATTCTTGATCAACATTCACAAAAAAACTGATCAACATTGTTGGGCAAAAATTGCACAAAGGCAGTTAGCATTGTCAGTTGACAAGGACCTGACTTCAAAACAGCACTATTCCTACCGGCTACATATTTAGATTTCTGCTGACTAGACATCCACTCACTAAATTTGAATGATTCACGTTCTCATTGCTGTTAATACTGACGCCCCTGAACTTATTGATTATGATTCAAACATCACACAAAGTTGATTGCAGCTTTCGCAATCTTATAGGTATTTAGTCGGCACCTTTCTAAAAGGAACATTAGACCCGGGTTTTGCTTTTGTCAGAACTTATCACGGCTTGTTACGATCGAGATTCGACTTCCAGTGACGTCTTCATGAAAAAACTGTGTTAGAAACTGCAACGGTGACCTCACCTTAAGCATGACAGAGTTATCTTATGCAAACGCTCAGCCGAAGTCGTGTGTAAGTAACGATGCCATATGACCTACGCTCCCATTAATTCATTTAACAGCTCATTTAGCTCAGTATATTTCCATGGTGTTTCAACTGTTCACTGGTTCGAAGCCCAAAAATTTTGGTGGTCCACTAATGAGTCACTATCCATCAACCGGAAATTGATACCTGAGTAGGCAGTTCGAAGAATGCATATTCTTTCCAACAATGTAAGTCGATTGTAGTTTGGTTAATGCTCCGGCCGCTATACAATCCGCCCGAAGAATCGGGATGGTGTTTCCTGAGCACATGGTCACTGTTTTGGTCCACCGAGACTCATTGCAAGAATGTTTAATCTTAATGTGGTTGGTTCAGAGTAGCCGAACAACAATGGTTTGCATTACTAATGAGTAGTTTGGCTGGATTCGAACCAGCGACAGAAACACTATGCCTCAACGAGACAAGTGCTCTATCAGCTGAGCTATGAAGCCACACCACGAGCTCGGAAATTTCACATTTTGACTCGATTACCCACTCGTCCCACTGTCTCATGTGGAATCTACCAAATGATCCAGGGGTTCGACTGGTTTGAATCCAGTCGAAGGCCTGACTTTTCACAACTAGGTCGCATCTAAAAACAATGGGTTCACCGATCACTAATGGATGGGACAGGAGCTAATATGGTTTAACGAGACACAAATTCTTTTTACAGTTAATTCAATTGTATTGCGTTGACCAGTAAATGAAATTTTCTGAATCCCATTCGCCTACAATTTACTCGGGTTTCACGTCAAATTTGTCAGCCAAATCTAAAACACCCCTCAGATATGTATTAGTCATTCGATAACTTGAATCGGCTGCATATGCTTTGAATATAGCTAGTTTTTTACGCAAGCAATGTCCCTTTACATGTCAGATTCCAGACGGTTATCCGATGCAAACTGACTGTGTAAAGATTCGACCTGTACCGTTAGAAGCAGTCTGATCAGTTTCTTGTCCAACAATGTATATCTGAAAGAGAGAATCGTCCCCTACTCCGTTCAAGTAATCTAGCCACAGGATCCTCGGGCTGAATATTCGTTTTATGGTATCTGTCAAATCTTATGCGGCCAGACAGAATTGCAAACCGTGGTAGTCAACCAACTGCAGAGCGACAACTGGTGACAAGTGTCACGCCGAATATTTCCCGCTTATTTTCAGCTGTCTGCCCAAAACGGTTGTAGATGTTATTGTTAGTCAACTTAGTTTCTAACTTTTATCAGGGTAGGATGCTGCAAAAAATATCACAAGTCACCCGACAGTCTAATTTCCTTCCGAAAATCCCCATAATTCCAAGATGTTTACTGCAAACTTTCTGACACCCGGGAGCCAAACATCCCTCCATCTTTATGGCAAATATTCTTATGAAGTAACGTTGTCTTACGCACTGTGAATCACAAATCTACTTTGAATTAAACGCATTAAGAATACAGCCGGTACTCGCAGAATTTGGACAATTGACGGATTCAACGCCATGAAGAGGGAGTAGTTAACACGTTTGGCAGACTATAAACACTCGTGTACAAATGCTTGTCCGTTCTGCTCACTGAGCCTCCGAATGTTTCAAACCTTGCCATGGTAAATCATATTCAGCTTGTCTTGATCAAAATGTCTACCATGAAAATGCACACCGATACTAAATGTTACTGTGTGTGAACTGATTGGTAACACTGACTGAGACTCTAACGTTCCGAGAGACTGTTAAAATAGGATTGCCAGATTTAAGTCGGCAAGGGTTATTTCACACTCGCAGAGTTGCCCCCATCCCACATTTGAATATTGCGGTCACCTAATAACTCGGAATGTTATCAACCGGTTGAGCAAATGACTCCTCAGTTTGTCAAATTCAACGTAGTCTAAAAATACGTATGTGGATGCGGAGCATCCTATGTTGACCGAACTGAGCACCAGTTTGGAACCAAGGTTGCCAAACGTTTACCGAAGTGGGTTCACTGAACAGTCACGCAGTCAGGTGATTCGACAGTAAACACATCGACTGTCAAACGTCAGTTGATGAAGTAACAAGAGGGTGACTCATCAAACTACTTTCTTGTCCTGTTCACGACTCGAGGCGAACGATTGCTACGATATGCCGAAGCCACTGCAATCAGACACTGTCACTCCATTTTTGGGTAAATAAAGAACTGTTTGCGATGCTGATACTGTCGTAATAACAACCAAACTGATTTTGAACTTAGTCCTTGTGTGATTGTTTTGTCGTTCGAAATTTTTTACATTTTAACTCGTTTTCAGTAAACACCAGTAGAGATGAAATGAAATATGTTCAAGCCTAAATCGTGTCACATCAGTCTTTTGTGTGCTCCGTTCAAATTTGCAGAGGGAAATGACATTTTCAAACTTCGCCCGATAAATCACCATTTTCATATGGACTGAATATCACCCACAATCGATCGCAGATGTCGCATTCCCATAAACCTTCCAGTCGACCCCTTTTGAGAACAACAAGGATTAAGCTCGAGTTTCGCCCTCAGTAGAGCTCATCAGTAGTGCATATCCTCGCAACTGCCACCGGGACTAGAACTCCGACCACGCTGTTCATGAGCAGGCAATTGTGTTTACCACTGCGCCATTGACCTCACATTAGCAAGCACGACCGATTTATCGTATGTGAACGCTCAACCACTTTCGCTCGTGAGTAATGATCAGGTTGGCTGATCGCCTCGAGAGGAGACAATTACTGTCTGTTAACTCCAATCGATGACTCCTCGACTAGGACTTCTCTCCAAGTTGAAGTCACAGAAATCATTGACTTGTTGAGCGGTGTTCTTTTCGAAAGGGACCGACTGGGAAGTCTATGGAAATGCGACAGCTGTGACCAATTGTGGGTGGGGTCTAATTTGTATGAAAATCCAAATCCCTTACTACTCATCCATATATAAATGTACCGACCTGAAGATGAATTATCGAAAACAAGTGTTAGCCTATACGTCTTTATTCTCATTGTCGTAATGGTCATATTTGAAACGAAGCTGTGCGGGTTTTAGATTTACGAATCCCCGCCATTTGGCTCATATGGCGGAATCAGATCACGACGTTTTATCTTTTCTTATGCCGGCTACTAATCTGGTCAAAATGCCTCACTCATCTATACCTAGGGCTTCGTCAGATTCAGTGCAGTTCTGTCGGACTTGACAGTTCGACTGATCAACGTCAAAATAGTTGGCGATAGATGGAAATACAGAGTGTGAACGGATGAGTCATGTTGTTGTTTTGGGAATGACGTGGAGAATACAGCCATAATCTCATAAAATAGGCAAATGTACAAAAAGAATCCACAGTCAATGTTTTCGATCCCCTTCGACCTGCCAAAGCGGGCTACTTAATGCAGCGTAGTAAATATGAACGCTACAGACAGCGAAGGAAAGGACATAAAATAATAATAATAATAATAATAATAATAATAATAATAATAGAAGCAACACTCATCGTTAAATCGTTCCAGACCATTCAGGGTGGTTCGCCCAGTAACGCGTACTGGACAATTCCAGTAACGCTTATTCAGACGGCCAAGTTAACGGGACTATCTTCAAAGTCCAAAAACATGAGAAAAACAATCAAAAAGGATTGAAGTTTATACGGTACTGTTTCATAAAATTACAACATAGGTACTTTCTCACCTTGAATATGTATCAACCGGATACACAAATTATCCAACAGAGGAGTTCAAGATGGGGCAGCTAAGCACGTGTTCATAAACAGCCACCAGTCAACGGAAAATGACCTCATTAAAACAATCGGGTACAAATGAACATGAGAACGTGTCAAACAATGCCAAGAAGGATGTTTTAACAGACGAACAATGAAGACTATATATGGAAAGAAAGTAAACATTGTATGTGCGTTTATGATACGAAATTCGTCACAATTGTTTACCACACACAACAAAGACAAATAAAGGCAAATTAAAGGTCAGCTTTCTACAAACAAACCAAACATGCTTCAACGGATTCATTGTTCCGCATCATACCAGACAAAAGACGATAAACGTACCAGATGAACGTCAACAAGTCCAACACCTGGGTCACGAACGTTTTCAAAGATGAGTGGGCTTAGAATGCCACCACATTGAACAATAGCACCTCCAATGGATTTGAACACTATCGCTGGTCCAAAAGTATTTCGTGTCCACGATGGAGATAGTCGTCTGACGGATAAGCCCGGAAACGTGCTGAAACGGATAGTAGATTTGGTCAGCCTTCACATTCTCTCACATGATCACATAGGCAACATGGAACGGAAAGAGAACAAATAGCTGGCGACCTCAAGAAAAGAGTTTTTTGATTTCCATGTGTTTAACACCAGATGTACATATACATTTTGGAGAGGTGAAAGGTTCGAAAAGCAATGAAAAACATGAGAACAAAATGCTGTACAAATGCCACAACATCTTACCCTCCTCTAATTCAGCCATGTTGTCGAGATGACAAAATATTTTAAGAGACATAGTTACAAAAGTGTAAATAAGACGTTTGTATCGAGTCGCGCTTCAGAAAACATGAGTGTACAACTTCAGTTGGCAAAAATTGGCAATGTCCCATGTAAAATTTGCTAGGATATTTGACTTTAAAACTCACCACCTATTGTTCAGAAGAACCACCAGTTGGTCAGTGAAAATAGTAGGCTCCATATTTTTAGCTACAACGAAACTCGTCTGTATTTTCGGCACGTTTTCTAAATAGCAAGTTGCTAAAAAAACCGACCCCAAAGTTTCAAACACAACGGTGATTCCTTACTGAGATCACGTTTATGGTGGCACAGTCGCTCCTGGAGAAGGAAAAGTGCGTTAAAAGACTGCCTTTTTCGACGCGAATGGCTCCCGCTATTATCGGAACATTTCTCGCCTGGATTTTTATTGCGTCGTTGACGATTTTCTGGGACGTGAAGATTACAACCCTCAATCGGACTACCTGCGACTGGAAAAGGTGGCAGTTATCTGAAAGGCGGTCACAAAGTGACGTGATACGAACACGACTGACCTTAACGACTGGATATTATAAAGTGGAGAAAACAAGGGCGTATGTTCCCAGATCCCTTGACCGAATTGGGTGGACAAACATTGTGTGCAATGACGAACTATGCTAGTGTCCGTCAACAATGGTGTGTGTGGTGTGTTTAAGTAATTTTGCTCACAGGCGAATGTCTGATCGTTCACATATGATGATTCAGTCGTGTCTAGTGCGAGGTCAGTGGCGCAGTGGTAAACACAGTTGATTCCTGAAGGCGTAGCCAGAGTTTTAGTCCAGGTAGTGGCAAGGATATGCACTACTTACGAACTCTAATGAGAGCGAAACTCGAGCTCAATGCTTGTTGTTCTCGAAAGGGGCAGACTGGCAAGTCTATGGGAAAGCGACAGCTGTGATCGATTGTGGGTGATGTTCAATTCATACAGAATAAATACTACACGGCGTGTCATATTAACCCGGTCGAAATGCCGGAGAAACTCGATGCCGATTATGGCGATAGGTACCGCGGCAATTGTAAACACCTAGAAGAATGTGGTTATAGGAGTGCCATTGGCAACACGGGTTGCACAGGTTTGGCACTTCGTCTTTTGTGGACGGAAACACGCTAACCTGCACCCCGGTATCAACCAAAAACGATTGTCCGGTTCCTACGTTCCGTACAAAAATGAGGCGACAGGAAGAGTCAGTGCCGACGGCATTGTTTGCTGTTAAGGCCCGGCTGTTGAGTTTGCATCGCCTTGATCGTGCATAAGTGCAATGTTTGGTACAACGCTTGGATCTGTTACCAAAAGTTCGTGGTACTAACAACGGTCAGTTTTTGACCGCGGCATATGTTGCTTGGGTGATATATCAGATTGATAACCTGAGGAGTGGCTTGAATAAATTCTGTGCAAACGATGTCGCCTGATTGTAATTTCGGCTCTCAGAGCCTCAATGTCAGTTGGACCACGTTTTGCGGTAACCACATTGTTGGAACAGCGCGCGCCTATTGTAGGAAGTGGATTGAGTGTGGTACACTCAAGCAACTCGGCAGTGGTTTAAAACGCCCCACTAATTGATCAGCGATATTCGCTATCTCGGTGAAAGTCTGCGAACGAGCTACTGATACGATGGCCTGCGTTGCTTCCGGCAATTTATTAAGCCAGACTTCCCTGATGAGGGATCGAAGGGTATATATCAGTCCCGTCGAACCGGTTGCATGATACAATGTAACGCCACGTAATCGCCAAGTTACAGTGGATGGAGCTCACTTATGCAGACAGAATATACTATATTGAAGAACTAATTTGCTAAAAGGTTTAAAGAGGGCTGCAAACGTCAGAATGACAAAAATGAAATTGGTAAATTCCTGGTGTTTTTTGCAAAGTAGTATAGATATTATTGGTGTGAAATATGAGTTGCACTAACAACAGACCCAAAAAGTTAAACGTCTGCCAGTTAACTCCTACATATTATTTAAAAAAGGAATTAACTGGCAGACGTAACTTTTTGGGTCTGTTGTTAGTGCAACTCATATTTCACACCAATAATATCT
>LUCH01002396.1:0-14146 GCA_013368495.1 Paragonimus heterotremus
CACGTGGAGACACCGGGGAACAGCGTTCTTCCGGAGCAGGGGGTTCCAGCAATAGTAATTCCTGTCTCTCTCTCATACATAGAACAGGTACAGAGCAGTCGATTCAATGTAAGATGGTATACACCGTGTGAACAAGAGACATGTGGGTGATTAATTCCCACGGACGATAAGATGGCCATTTCAAATGGTTATCGATTGATCGATAGACATGCACACAACTCATGTGGAACAGTTGATGACGTGTCACGCGGACGTTCCAGGTCCCCACTGGCATAGTCTGTTGCCAAAACTATGAGGCCTGTTATCTTGTCGGATGGACCTGCTTGAATGTTGCTGGCTATTGCGATTGCACGACAGAGCGAGTAATGGAGGCTTTCTGCTGCCCAAAAAAAATCAAGGTAACCCAGACAGACCAACACTGATTGTCGAACTCTGTCGCGAGTTGCTTTCCTATTTATCTCTAGTGTTCATATGTAATTTTGGACACATTGTGGCGGTGCTTATCTCCTGGATATCTCAAAAGTCACACAAGGACATGTACGGATACTATGTTCAGGCTAATTGTCTGCTTACAGTCGAATTCCATGAATGGTTCCGACTATGTTGCGTTATTATATTGGCAATTATTAAATCTTATAAGTAAAACTCCCTCCTACAGACTGGGACCTCATAATCCAGAAATGTCGAGATGCACAGCAGATTATCAACTGCGCTGTTGTTGTTCGCACATATGCTTCCCCGGTTTTATTGCAAAGTACGCGTTGTTTGAATAATACGCTTCAGCATGACCATTTTTATGGTTGCTCCTGCGAAAGCTCATTCCTGAAGCTCTCCACACAGATAGCTCAAGTGATTTGTGCCGATGATTCATCGGTAAATATTATTCCTCTTGCTCGTCTTCCACCTCTTCCGGCTCAGCTGCAATAGTTAGTTAACAAACGGCAACAGCTTCAGGGTTATCTGATAACTCTTCATTGGCGGGTACGTTTAGGTCATTGTCCAGGAAGCTTTACGGTGTCACAATGCTATCTAATTCGAAACATATACCCTAGGTAGGTCACCTGTTGTTAGACACTTATCATCTCCATCAATAACGTGCGCATAAACGAAAATTTCACTGTGTACGGGCGTTGTAAAACTGGGGGTAGGTGGTTGAGTGCATTTGTACTGCTGTCAGAGAGTTTCACGGGTGTTTGTGCGTGTCTGTGGAGCTTTCTGCAACGTGTCATTTTACCCGAACTACATAATGCGAGTTTGGACGTCTCGCCCAAACTGGCAATCAGCGTTTTTGGGCCAACGCTGGTTCGCTTCATCCATGACCTAATAACTTGCTAATTTATATTTTATACTGTAGCGTGGATTAATTGGCAGCCGATTCATTCTTTTGAGCAACATTTGTGTGACATAAATTTATTTGCCTTGTGTTTTAATACTGACCTGTGTATTAATGGATCATCTGATATTCTACGTTAAAAGCTGCGTAGTAGCGTTATTAGACAGGTTAATTAGCATATGTTTCTTCTATTTGCATACCATATGAGCAGCTTTTACGGCAAGTTGGTGATAGCTCAGTGAATTTTGGTGGACTCTGAATCCGTGGTGTTAGTACAGCGACCTTGCTGTGGTTTGTTCTGGTCTAACGTCAAACCCTGAGGTCTCTGATTTATAACTCTTAACTTGAGATACCTGTGAACGAGCTACGTTCTTCCGATTTTTTGCGTGACCGAGTCGAATTGCATTTAATTTAACCAACCATCATTCGAACAAAATGTCTCCTCTAGAAAGTATATCGTCAGTTCATTTTTGGATACTGGTTTAATCGCCTCTAATAAAATCTGTTAATCCCATCAGCTACCTTTCATGTGGCTTGGCACAGGGCTCCATTTGCCGCTGAGAAGGCTGCCTTGGCTTCGGGTGGGAGTTCAAGTGACTAATGTATAGAGTCAACCAGGTCTGTCAGAGGTTTTAAAATGTCCGCGCAACGAGGGATGAAACGTCGATAATAGTTAAGTATGCCGAGAAATCATCGGAGTTGGGTCATTGTAGTGGGAATCGGAAAAGTCGAGATAGAGTCAACTTTCCCTGGCAAAGGTGTGATGCCGGTTTGGTCGATGCGATGTCCCAAGAAATCCAATGAATTAGCTCCGAAGGCACACTTGTCGATGTTGATTTTAATATCATACTACGCGAAACGATCGAAAACAGCACGAAGATGAGAAAAATGCTCCTCGTTTGAGTGGCTGGCGATCAAAACATCGTCGATGTAGACGTACGCGAAAGGGGGTCCACGTAATACTTCGTCCATGAATCGCTGACATGTTTGAGCCGCATTACGAAATCCAAAGGGCATTCTTGTGAACTCGAAAAGTCCAAAAGGTGTTGTAATGGCTGTTTTCCGGATGTCCTCTTCCGCGACCGGGATGTGATAATAGGCGCGCACTAGGTCTAATTTGGAGAAAACAATAGCACCAGCGAGTCCTAAAGAAAAGTCGTGGATATGTGGTAGGGGGTACCTGTCCGGGATTGCGCAGTTGTTGAGAGCACAGTAATCACCGCAAAGTCGCCAATCGCCCGGAGACTATCGGTACCATGCATAGTGGTGTAGCCCAAGAGCTGTTTGAAGGTCGAGTTATGCTCAACTGAAGCATATGTTCGAATTCAGCCTTGGCAATTTTGAGTTTGTCTGGATGTAAACGGCGTGGACGAGCGAAAATCGGAGGACCGCGTGTAATAATTTGATGTACCACATTGTGTTTAACCGTCTCAGTACGTAAGCACGGTCGAGTTAACGAATGGAAATTCTTCAGCAATGCTGCGAAAGACGGTGTTGGTGGAAGAGCGGGCCGGATGCCGATTGATGCAATTGTCGATTGGACACCGTCTACTGTGCATGCAATGTTGTCAATTAGCTTACGCCTCTTGACATCAACGAAGAGGTTGAAATGTGCCAGGAAGTCGGCGCCGACCAGTGGCGTTTGGACGTCAACGAACAGGAATATCTATCGAAAACATCGCCTGAGACCAAGATCGACAGTAAGAGAGCGTTCCCCGTAGGTTTTGATGCGACTTTGATTTGCAGCCTGTAAAGTATGTCGGCCAGACTTTGGCTACTTCGAGTGTTCCTACATGTGTTGTAACAGCGCGACAATAGTCGTCTCACACGTAATGCGGGAGGTAGAGTATTTTTACGGTCAAGGTTTTGAGTACGCCACTTTAATCTAACAGAATTAGTTCCAGGCTTCAGTGCATGTCATTCTTTATAATGGCCGTTACGACTCCATTCTAGATTCTCTACTGTTGGGAATTTGTGTACGTGTACAACTTTCTATTTTGACTGATTACCCCTTGTTTTCTGGCACTTGTGTTCCTCGTAATGAAACCTGTTTCTCTGTGGTCTGGTCTCGATAAGATTTTGTGAACGACAACCACCTCTCTTGTCTTCTCATCTCGTTTCCAGCGTCTCTCTCCCCAAGCACCTTTGCTCAACGAACCCCAAATAGGTAAGCTTTCGCGTGGATCCATATCACTTCGATTTTGCAGCGTGTAGTTAGCATGCACTGCGCGACGAACTTATAAAACCACCCTGCTCTCACCTGCTATACGTTTTCCTACCACACCAGTTTTGCGAAGCAATCTCTTGGTGTCTTCTGTCCGTCGAAATGCTAGAACTAAAACGTAACTGTTTGTATGTTTGATAGTTATTGAAGAGAATCTGAAAGCCAAACGTCCATCTTGGACGAGTTTCCGGAAGCAGTCAGTAGAGAACAGTCCTCCCGAGAACTTCTATAAGGCGCTGTGGCATGATCCTGACAGGGGGATCGTTGTCAGGCCTCTTTCAACTCAGCCTTGGGGGTATATATTCCGCCACCTTTGTTTGCCTGCTAGGCGTATATCCTCCAATGGTTTACAGTTGGGTCTAAACTCTGGATGGTTCAACACGTAATCCGTAAAGCAATAGTCGTATTGTTGTCAGTTGGGGTATATCTCCTCACTTGAGACTGACTGCTGTTGGTACATGTGACACAATAAATGTAAATGGAAACCTTTCCGAAGTGCTGTTCGCCATTCAACACAACTAGTTTATTCACGCCTTCTATTGTGAATGCACCATTGAACCATCAGTAATCGCCTGTGTATGGTGTTCTTACCAAATTACCTTCTTGCCCAAAGGTCCTTCAGAATATTTTTGTTGTCAAATATCGCGACCTCCTACTGGAACATCCCATGCGATGCGAAACCTTGTAAATTTTGGACATCGGCGAATTTGTTTGTGATTTTAGAAATTCCATTTTTTCATTGTTCGATCACCTAACCAGAGTTAGTGTTGCACCGTTATTTAAATGATTCTTGTGGAAACGCTCAGCGAAGACGTCTTTATCGCGTTAAAGTTCGTTGTGGATTTTGGCGTTAGCAGATCGATTCAAGGATTGTCCGATTTTGAGTAAGTTTCTGGCTTTCGAAGAGCTAAACTCTGGAGACTACGTTTAACGTATTTCGACCTTCGAAAGTGATGTATGATCTGCCGTATGCATGTTCACATTTTTTCGTTAGTCTTTTTTAAGTTCACTCATGATTGTACCTCACGTTTAACTCACTGCCTCCCTGAAAACACAATGTCTATTTACCTGTCTCACATTCCCGATCTATCAAGGCACACTGAACATACCATCTCGCATGCTTCCCTGAATGACATTCTGTAGCATATGAGTGTCGTTTCTAACGTTAACGGGCTTTAGTTGTGTCTATTGTGCTTAGCAGGTCAAGGTAGTGTGGTCATATAGGTTATTTTATCGCGGTCAGTGCTGTGGTTGTTTCGGCTGCTTTGTGAAGAGTGAACGGTTTTCAATAGGTTTTCTGTGTAATATTTCCTGGTCTTCTTCTTATGTCGTGAAACGCGTAGTGGTCGATTGCGGTAGACATGGGCCGCTTCGTAACTGAAGCTTTCATTGAAATGTTTTACCATTAGATGTTTATCTTCTATTATTCGGTTGTCGCCATTACCAGTAGGCCAGTTGTATTGCCTATACAACTGCCATTCTGTTAACACTTTCCTATCAACCACTGTCTTTCATGTGATAATGGTGTACAAGGTTAACGTTTCGGAGTATTGCATTTTATTCAGTCCAATGAATGTACTCTTCGTTTGGATCTGTTTACAACCCGTAGACTAGCGGCTGACGGAGTGCTTGTTCTATTCAAATTTTCGCGATTGAATCTTGTCGATTTTAGTTCATATCTAGTCTCAATACATGTTGACATCACTTCTGGATACATTGCAGGTGACAGCACTCATCCATGCAGTTCAAGTAAGTGTGAGTTTAGCTGACCCATATTGATTTGCATTCTTTAGGATGTATTTTCAGTGAATGGATCATATGGCTTTTTCAGAAACTATGCGTAGAATGATGTGCCGAATATCTTACAGAAGCTCACTAACTTATCAAACATGCAAACCATGCGTCGCTTCAATCACAAGTATTACCGAACAGAATTAATTACTGGGTTAGGCGATTGATAAGCGATGTCGCAGACTTCCTTTTACTTAGAGAAATCCAAATGTGAACAGTACGGCGACAAGAGCTGCATACCACTACTTATTATTCTGTCGGCTGGGCTAAGAAGAGCTCAAAAATCTCATAGTTGATCTCGATTTCCCACTTATCTCTGTTGGTCGATGCTGCACTCCATGTAGAACGTGCATTACTTTCCTATGGGAAGTTATTGAAGTGATTTGTGCCACCTTATGATTTGCCAACCTATGGTGATTTTGTCCGATCGTAGCACTATAAATCGCTCACCAGTGATGGGTTGCCTGAATTGGAATACAGTAGCTTTCCAAACGACTTCTTTCCGAGCCGTGTCAGACAGAAAACAGGACTCGAAGTTTCTGTAACCGATGGGAAAAAATAACATATAGCCATTGTGGGAGATTTTGCTAATCTTAGATCGAAAGCCTCCTACTTAATTTTTCACCGTTTCTCGGCAAGTCTTTGGCTACGAAGGCCTTGAACCGATTCATGTGTCTAAAATCGAAGATGTTTTTCTAGACTAGGAGGCCTTAATGGCAAACTTAAATCATTTTTACTTTGAACAAGGTAAACATATGAACGTGTATTTGCCCAATGAGCAATTGACAATCAGAAAAAATCTTCGAGATTCGTTCCACGTATCAACTACAATTATTGTCATCTTGCTACTTTTGTAATTGTTTACAGGACATTATGTTTCGCTATCCAGTGGTACAACGTGTTGCCGGTGTGTTCACTAATGATATGACAACCCCAGAACATGACAATTTATATATTATGCTTGTTAGTAAACTGGGGCTATGCTGCGCATTTTGTGATATCTCAATTCACGGTGATTTAAAATCGATCCGGAGATTAGAATCATTCAGGATTTATCACTCCTAACCAGTTTCAGCAGCTTTAGTCGGTTTAACCATATACTCTGTTGCTCCGTTTGATTCCCGTAAACTATTATTTCTTGTCCAAGGATTGCTCTGTGCTTCATAGTCATATGGTATTTAAGCATCAACGCGAATCACTGATGTATTGCTGTCTTTGGTGATGATAAATTCACAAGGATGCATCCTTGAGAAACAGCCTCCAGTCAACTAAAAGCCTGCTTTGTTCGGTATCGGTATTTGCGTGTCGCAACCTCAAGCGATGGTTCAGCATACAATGTGACCGCAACCAAATCGGTATCGGGTTG
Source organism: Paragonimus heterotremus (assembly GCA_013368495.1). Lineage (NCBI taxonomy): Eukaryota > Metazoa > Platyhelminthes > Trematoda > Plagiorchiida > Troglotrematidae > Paragonimus > Paragonimus heterotremus. The sequence continues at coordinate 6,715 of LUCH01002396.1, forward strand.
CACTGTTGTTATCAGACGAGAAATATGTGAACTTTCGCACGCAAATTTTTACTGGAGCTGAACCACGCGGTGTGCAAACTGAAAATGCTGGCAACCGTACAAGCCATTAAGTGACTCAACAACTACACCTTTGAATGATGCACGATAGTGCATGCGGGCCGTGAAGCACTCAATCTGTATTGGACAGACATTTACGTCTGTCATGTCGGATCAAGGAAATACTAATCAGCTGCCCGTGGTTCGATGTCTTGGTCACAACTGTTGATGCTAGACGCCTTGTTCACGACTCAGTTGAATGATATACGTTCAGGAGAAGTTGGAAGCGGTCATATATTTTTTTGCTGACGGGAAGTTGCTTCACTGCTTTCTGTTCGGCACAATCTCTCACTGTTGGAATCAATCTCAATCGACTATGCGAAAATGTCACGGGCTTCGAAAGCTTTAGCCGCTCCTTGGCGGAAGATTGGAAGATGTTGCATCACATGTCTGACATAGGACGATCATTCACAGCGTTGCCTGAAGACGTCTTTAAATGTAACATTGTGTCGCAGTCCGTGGGGTGTGTATACCCGCAAAATTATGGACTATAATGTTTCACGTTTACTCAATATCTTATTTTTCTCGTACATTTTAACTTGTTTATCTGTTACGTCCTGTGCTGCCGTCAAGACAGATGAAGGCCCAACCCACAATACTCAAAAATACTGTTCATGGCTGAGATGGATGCATATTGTGGCTGAATAGTATGCTTGAACTGGTGTCATCACACAATCTTCATTCTTGTTCAGTTGTTATCAGTTACTCAATTGTTTACCTAATGGTTTAGCCAAGTAACCTTCAATACGAAAACTGAGCACTTCGTTCCACGTCACTGCTTTTGGTGACCACACCATTTACCACACCGACCGAGAAGCTTCTTCTGTTCTCGTATTTGAATCTATTTCTGTAGCGAATAACAATCGTTCAGTCATTCTCATTTAGCCTCTCTCCGTCTCGTCGTACACACTCGATTTTCGTTGATTGGCCACATAGTTTCTTAGAGAAAGCTCTGGTCAAATCTCTGCGCAAGCTTTTGCAAGTCCTGTTGTCTTCCGGTTAATTCGTGTATTTTTTTCGGGAAAGGTGTTTTTAGTTGCACTTTTTCTACTCATAATTCTGTTTTGCATTGTAGAAGAGGGGCTACGAGATAACCAAACTATCACTCTCAACGGCATTGGCGCACTCAATAGCATGGCACAGCCGCCTCCTAAAAAGCCTAATTCAGAATCTATTAAAAATGGATTCTCTGTCATAAAAAATGCGCCGAACTTACGATCAGATGGTTTCTGTAATCAGATTTTATCCGATTCCACGGATGCATCTGCTTCACCGATAGTTCCGGATAGTAATGAGACATCCAGTATTCATAACGACGAGGATGATCCAACAGAGCAAGCAGATACAGACAGTTCTAGCTGGCATCCATCAGATGATCAGACAGATGACGACTGTGATGCAGAAACAAAGGAGGTGCGCATTCAGGACCGACGACGCTCTCGTCGTCAGCCTGTGAATCCTCGAGGCAAACGAAAGATCCATGGTTCATCGGATAAAAACACAGAGAAACATTCAGACAAAAAGCGTTTCCGATCGGATTCACCGGTAAGAAATGACGAAATTACTTTAGATCAGAATCCGCCAAAGTCTGGTGCTGATTTGGCTCCGGAATCGGACGATTACTGCTGGATATGCCATAAAGTTGGTCAAGTGAGTTCATTCTGCCTGAACTGTATGTTATCCGCACCTGAAAGTTCACATTAGTAATATTCATACTTTACTGGACAGTTATTACTGCTGTCTGTAATCTTCCGCTTAAGGGTTTACTCTGGCATCATTTCAGTGGTTTTTCTATTTGGACATATTATCCCTTGATCTTCAACTGCTTACCTTATTTTTCCGTGCTACGTTTCTGACACAAGCTTCACACAAGCCGCTTCTTATTGCTGTTTCTTCCGAGTAATTTTACTATATCTCTCCTCCACTATACTCGTTGGTTTACTAGAACGAAACCATAATTCCGTTGCCCTGTTCCTTTTTAGAACTATATAGACCGTGGTAATTTGCACAATATTCAATGACAGCATCACCTTTTCTTGTTATTAATAATGTCTGCCGTAAAATTCAACCGATTCTGAAAGCTATATTGCCTTGTTGTTCATTCTTTTTTTGATTTCATTTGCTACAGTTAAAAGTAATTTCCGTGATAGGACTCATGTTGTGATGTATCTTTCCTATTCAAACCGATGAAACAGGCTGGTTTAACAAAGCTTATCGGATATCTTACGTTAAAAAGTTGCCCAGTTTGCGTTCCATTGGGCACTGGTGGCCAACCTCAGTTATCACATCCTTTAGATGGTGCCTAATGCATCACCCTCTGTGTGGAAAGAAACGCTTTTCTGTCAATCGTTTTCATACCGTTCCACTTCACTACCTGGCCGGCAGGGACGCAGAATATGTGATAGATAGACTGAGAAATCATAGACTTTCAGTTAGCTTATGTTGTCTGTATTTTTAGATTCCGTTCGCTGAAACTCACTGTTCGTATATTTTCATGCAAATTGCCTAACTTTTTGTTGTAAACTCTTCTAAACGGTACGGTGGTTCGTCCTAGCTATTGTAATTCGTTTGGCAAAATTCGGATTCTCGTCCCCGTAATATTAGCGCCAAAAATCTCGGTCCCGAATAATATCGCGGTTGTCCCGTATTCGCTCCCAAGGCAAGCCAAAAAGACGCGTTCAAATATAGAGCTTTGTTCCACTCCAAAAACGTGTGCGATTAGGATGACAATTTTCAAATTATTTATAGGGTACATAATGTTCACACATTCCCACCACCTCATGGGAGAGTTAGGTTCGCATGTGTGCCTAGCGGTATAAAAAAGTCTCAGCCGATTTGAACAGTTTCTCACGACGGAGGTGCCCTGGGACGGTAACAGGGTGGGCGCGCTAACACTTTTTACGACAAAGTTGAGGATAGTTACATTTGCAGATGTGAATTGGTGACGTAATTGTTTAGTTCATTGAAAATTCTCCGGCGTAATTTTGTCCCATTTTTCGTTGATCTGAGAAGGTTTATGCTAAGAGTACGCAAAAATTCTAGACTTCCGTTGGGGGTTATTTGCATAGTTGAACTGTAGAATGCTGCTTCATACGCGTTACTATTACTTTTTACCATTGCAATCGTTCTGTTTGATGTTCAACCCCTTGCTTTTATGTTCGGAGAAAGTCATTTTTGGTTTTGGAAAAATGGACTCAGGTTGAACATCACTCGCATGTGATCGCAGCCTCCGCTTTAAGATAGGCTGTCCAGCCAGCCTAGAAAAGAAGTAGTAGACTCGAGTTTTGCTCTATAGTTAGTGCTCGCTAGTAGTGCAAATTCTTGCCACAACCTGGACTAGAACTCCGACCACGCTGTCATGAAGCAACCGTGTCCATCATTCACCTCACATTAGGCGCGACCACATTATCATATCTGAGCGCTCAGCTACTTCCGCTTGTAGGTAATACCAGTGCTTCTTCTCGAAAGAGGCTGGTCAGAAAGTCTGTCTGAATATAAAGGCTGCGATCAACTTCGAGTGATGTTCAATTTGCAATAAACCACATTTCCGACTACACATCAGTAATCTAAAATGTACTGCTTTACTGGTTCCCGCGTTAAATCTTGTCCTCATGCCACTATCTGATCTGAGGTTGTTATTTGTTAATGATGAATTATCGAACGCACTCAATACTACACAACTCGGTTGTATCTACTGATGGATAAGTTCATTTCGAGTTGTGCGTGAGATATGGAGAATTGCACAAAGGACACTTTAACTAATGTTACTGTCGAAATGATGGTCTTTTATGGGCTTTGTATCAACTGCTTACCCTACACTTTGAGCTCATTTCAATTCTTGCCTATTATCGCTTCACTTTCACGAAGCGGCGTTTAACTTGTTCCAGGCCCCGTGACCACGTCTTTCTTTAGAAACTGCTTATTGCACAGTTTCCGATGTACACGCCCGGAATATTCCACTCACTGTTTTTCAATTTTCACACTGCATAATGGTTAACATGTGACAGTTTATCAACTCAAACTTCTCTGTTTTTGCTCAGATCTACTGCGTATGATCAGATTGTTATTTTCAGCTACGAGTAATTTTTCCGCAATCTGTTGAATGTGTAGATCTTTGTCTCTCATGTTTTGTCATTTGTTTTTGTTTTTTAGATGGTGATATGCAGTTGCTGCCCTCGTGTCTATCATCCTTCTTGCTTGTGCATGGAAGAATTTCCAGATACTTGGCTGTGTCCGGAATGTCAAGATCTCACAGTCTCAGAGTGTTTGTTATATCAGCAACCCAATTGGCGCGCGGTATCCGCCAGCAGACTGCAACGTATGCTTTGCTTTCTCATCGACCGTCTTGCTATGCAACAGTGGGTGAGTGTTTCAGACCTCGTGTTTCTATATTGGCTTGTTTATTTAACCATCATATATTCTTGTTTTTGATTAGAAACAATATTCCCACAGTGTATCTTAATGGCTTACTGTTAGTCGTGAGCTGACGTGTATTTTTACCGTTCTTATTACATTATCAGGTCGTAAAAGCTTCATCAAGCGGTTCTTTCGAGTTTGTAACATAGTTGATTAGTATATTAATATTATCTCACGAATAGACCTCATGAGCACAGTTGTAAAGCAGATCTGAACATATTGTCATCGGTATGCAACTGATAACCTACAGCCCGGTATATCAGCAAAGATTGAGGATAATTTGAACAGTATTTATCATGGATCACAACGTTTCGATGTTACGCACTATCACTGGAATGTAATATGAATAAAAGCAACTTCTAGTGCATCCTGCTGCACTCGTTCATATCAACCGTTCATTGTAATGCTAAAGCTGATGGAAAATGTCAATAGTGTTCTATCATAATGTTAGCCCCGCACACACATCAGTTATTTGTCATTATTTGTTGTTACAAAAACGAAAACTGTAATGGCTACTTTAGAATAGGTAGTAGTAATATTAGTATATTGGATAATGTGGTAGCAGTCTTCGTCACAGTTGCTGGAAGTGAAGCGAAATTCAGAAACCTTCTTGCTTATATAGAGTAACAGCCGCGATGGTCGTTGATTAGTGTGTAACCCGAAGTTATTGTTCATGCTGTACGACTGAAATGAGACCAGTAATGTTATGATCAAACAGTGGGTACTAACTGTATATCGTTCAACTGTGGCAATCGGCACAGAAGAATCCAAAGACGCCCGGGTTTCCGGGTTACCAAAATTGCAAGCAACGTGCATATTGCCTCGGTTAGGTCAGCTGATATTGACTCACATGCTATAATGATGATGTGAGCTAACTGTTTAAGGAAAATACCATTTAGGTGTTTCAAGTGTAATACAAGCTATCAGCGAAGATACTCCCCGAAATTGTACATAGACTGTTCAGAGACTTCCACCAACATGTTACAGAATCAAGTATCTTACGGTAGCATATTTCCTTTTGTCTGTGAATGTCTGCGTTTAAAAACGTTTGGTCGGAAATGCCCGACATACTGACGTTATTACAATTCTCTCAATTAATTACATTCATTTTCCCATTTAGTTATACGGATGTAAGTCACTTGTGTTTTTATGTAAGAGTTTCACTTCAATGTGCATAGGGTTGACGATCTCTCAGTCGAACTGTCTATGGATCTAGGAAGATTTAAAACTTTGACTAGCCCTTTATTTTTCCCAGACCTATCACACAGTTCCTTTTCATGTTGCTTATTATGCGTGTTCCCGGGTCTACGCCAGTTAAATGTATTACTGCGATATTGGACATATTCTGCATAGTTTGTCTGTTCCTAGTTGAGCCGTGCGAATAAATAACTGAACTGTCAGTATTTGTTCATTTCAGACTAAAACTAGACGTCTACACTAAGTTGCCAGATTCAGTTGTCGCAAACCGTATAAACAGTGATTCTTAAAATGCATCCGGAAATGGCTGAAAATGCAGGTCAGGTCAGCGGTCCTCTTGCATTTGACCGGAAACGAGAAATACTGTCGAATTCTCTGAGTCTTTTTGTCAGCCTCACCAAGTCTACGGAGTTCGTTCGATATAAATCCAAAGTCGTATGTCGGTCATTGCAGTCTTTATGAATTGTTCCTCCTTCGTGTGCGCGAAGACAGTTCGTCGTAACGTTTACTTACCTGGAATGTTCTTTATGATCTGAGTGGGTGTAGTTAACCTTCGTTCCCTTTGTAATCTTTCCACTGGATACCCATTTTTCGTAAATGAGATTATTTGACTCAAGTTATAAATCCTCTTTTATGTTCCACTACCTCTTTTAAACCGCTGGTCTATTCACCACTACCTAACAACTCGTTTGCACATATTCGTACCGTACTTCTCCTGGTAATTAAACCCCCAAATCAAATGTGTTTGCTACTTCATCCGCGCGATCTTAGATCAAACGATTAAAAGGTATAGGGATCATTGGATTTTGGTCGCTCGTAAAAAAAACTAATCGATAGCGTCGACAGCTCGTTGAAATTACAACAGCGATTTCGTATTCCTTCGATTGATGCTGCACGAATTGTATCAGTTGCTGTACGTGTACAACATAGTTACAGAATCCTAGCTGTCAAGAGGCGTTCCACTTTCAGCCAAAATCCATAAAAGAGCGCTTTTACATTGGGTCATGAGGCTCACCCTATTATCTTGGGTGGATTCACAACTTCTAACTCGTGTCGCTTTGCAGCATTATGAGGGAAGGTTTCCATTCAGGAGAACAAGGAGCCAGCTGTCGGTTGAGGATCTCAAGTGTTCCATTGTTTAAGACGACCTAAATTTAATCAGTCATGGAGAGCGATTTGGATGAGGAGGAGAAATGAGTGAACAGTATTGATCACAACTGTTGTTGGACAGACATTTTGCAGTACTTTGAAATCTTGTTTGTTGTCCACACCCATTTCAATGACTCGTCGACGCTCATAAGACAACACGCCAGACCTCACTGTGCGAATTTAGTAGAGCATTTCAAGATAGATTAAACAATTCTCCCTCTTCCTCGACTGATATGCTCACCGGATCGAAATCTCGTGGAATGCACTTGAGACCACGTTGGTCACAAACTATGGTGACAGATGTTCCCCCTGCCTGAAGTCGGTTGTCCCGATGCAGTTTTGAATAGTGCGCAAAGCAACATATCCATCACTCATATTGATAAAGTATGCAAGACAAGTTGGTAGGGTGATGAAAGCCCCTGAGAAGATGATCCTTGCTGTTGAAATCTGTATTATACATTGTTTGATAATAAGACCGGTCGACATTTCTATCTTTTGAATTTTTTTCCCGAGGGCATGTTTTTACTAACTCATTTGACGATCGACCCAGCAGCGCAGTGCTGTAAAACACATC
>LUCH01002396.1:14246-82944 GCA_013368495.1 Paragonimus heterotremus
AAAATCAGTATAGGTCACTCGATTCGTATACACTAGTGCGTGATTAATGAAATTGTGCCTTCCAAACTGTTACCATTATCTTGTATTTTCACTCAGTAAACATAATCTTGTGTTTCTCGTTCCATTCGGAATATCATTTTTTTGTTTTCTTCGCAGGCGGAACATTTTCGGGAACCGGTGGACACCGAAAAAGTTGTTGGATATCGTGACATAATATCCTACCCTATGGATCTGCGAACTTTGTACAATGTGAGTTTATTGCATCTGTTTGTTGTCCCTCTGTGAATTCTTTCCATGAGGCCAATTAAGATGATAGTAACGAAATCACTCATTTTTCACGGAGCGTTTCCTTTGCCTAAAAGACCAGTTACTACATGTTGTCCGAAGGGACTCAGCCGGTTATTGTACTACATTTTGTACTGCTGTTCGCGGTATCCCTGTCGCTGGCCAACTCTGTTAGCTTGATTTAAGGTATTACAGGTGATACACGTGACACATCCTTAACTGTACTCAGATCATTGCTGATATCTGATTCATCCTGTGTGTACGGTAGACCGTGTTTATCACATCGATGTACCAAAGCCATTTTCGTTTATTGTATGAGAGGTGACGCTTTTCTTTCTACGTCACCTGCCCATAGCAGCATACTGGTTCGACAGAACAGGTTGTGTGAGAATGGTGTACAAATCCATAGCAAGTCTGTGAACGCACACTTCACAGTGGGAAATTTTATTTTGCTGTCCTACGATCGGTTTTCTGAACAAAAATAATCGACTGTATTTACCCATTATCACAACTGGTAAGCACTATAGTCTTGGCATTGTTTCATGTGTCTTTTGGGTATAATAAAGATCCTCAAGATAAATTTGTCCAACACTGAAGAGACTGTGTACAAAGTAAGGGAACGACGCGCGGTCAACTGTGATGAATGTGAAAGTCAGCATGATGATAATCTCAGTGTTCAAAACATGGATAACTGATTACTAATGGTAGAAATCCCATTTATCAGTTTTATTTACCCTGATTCCGTTCCCTCCCACCTTAACACATTTGCATGACAGCGCTGAATCCATGAAATACTATACGTGACTAATATTATGTTCATGGTTGTCGTGCTCTTCCTGTTCTATCTTGTCCTGATCATATCCTTTCTAGTCAGAATTGTAAAATCAGAGACTTGATTACCTGATTTATTATGTCCATCAATTGATTAACTAACTATTACCTGTGTTGTTGGTACACTGTTGTAGTCACACAACACTGCAGTAAACTAGTTTCGATGGTTTCTAGAAATGGAATCAAGTTGCCTACTGAAACAGCTGGGAAGGCACATGTGAGGACGCATTGCTTGAAAATGCATTACTCTATTCACTGGGACAGCGAATTGCTTAACGCGGATCGGGTAAGAGGCATACATACTATTGCTTGGAGAGAACAGCACTGAATGCCAAAAAAGCTGTTTGTTCCAACAACTAATTAACGTAGCAGCGATTTGGATTATTTTTCCCAAAGTTCTCGATTCTCTGACATTTTATTACGGCTACTGCATGCCTCCGGTCCGTTCTATTTTTCAGTGTGTGTGTGTGTGTGTTGGTTGTTCACGTGAGCTTGAAGTGCACGATCCGATTGCTCTGCTCCCGGTGTCCTCTGTTTCTTTTACAGCGCATCGTCAGTGGTCGATACGCATCCACACAAGCATTTCTCGGTGATTTCCGGTGGATTATGCACAATTGTGTCGTGTTTAATGGCTGTGAGTCCACCCTTCAGTTTGTTGAAATATTTTCGTCAGATAGGTTCTCAACTATATATATATATATATATATATATATATATATATATATGCAACCATTGCTTGTGTTCATTGTGCTACTCCGTTTCGCCGGCCAGCTTCAGCGGTTGTGGATGGGGGGAAAATTTCTTACCGTTTACTCGAACCATAGAAAGCAGAAGAAAATTTTCGATTTATACCTTGCATGATGTTAACTGTTGTGTGATGTACTAGGTCACATGCGAATAGATACATACACAAGGTTGTCCACGAATGCACTCGCGGTAACCTAGGCTCGAATCGACCAAGCTAACGTGAGCCACGATAGAAAGAATCGGATAGCTTGTATTATTCACTCTTCAAATATTATAAATCCTGAACGGTCTCCAGTCCAGACACTCGGCAAACGATAATGGTTAAAGTATTTTCATTAGTTTATAACTATTGATAGATAAAGTAGGCTGTTCTCCACCCTCCTGAGTCGATCGACTTTTGCCTTCTAGCTGATAACTCTTCAGTCTGTTTGTCTGTTTTCGATCGTTTGTCATCATCGTCATCATCATCATCATAGACGGCAATACATCAGTGGTTCACACCGATGCTTAACTGCCACACAACCATGAAGAAGAAGAAACAAACTCTGTTTAGAAAGAGAGAAGAAAAAAGGGAGAGGAGAAGGGACCTAATCATTAAACATAGCTACGTCTCTATTCAAACATACAACATCAAGGCGCCTACACCTTGCAAACAAACAACCGAGCTGTAAGTGAAAGTAAGGCGTAATCAGCAAGACAGCTTCCTCACGGCTTCCACTTCCTCGTGTCATTAAATGCACTCATTTCACAAATAACTTGCCCAAACAACGACAACGTTCACGCCACTGAGCTCAGTTAGCCGTCTTCTCGCCTAACGTTTCAAGCCATCGACTCTGAGTCGTGAGGGCTCCAGCCCGGGAGACGAACTCGACCTACAATGACCAACCCCTTCGTAAACGATTTCATTTGTCTACGCCAGGTCATCATTTGTCCACCTCGCACCTTGTGCCAATCGGCCGCAGCGTCGGCAAACAGTGCTCGGTGTGGCAGACGACTAGCTTGCATCCTTGGTACATGGCCTAACCATCTAAGTCTATGCAAATGCAGTGACTGAAAAAAAGAACTCGCTTGACAGTCAGTGCCAAACATCCGCTTACTAACCTCCTCGTTGCTTACTCGTTGGTGCCACCCGATACGAGCGATTGAATGCAAACATCGGTTGTCAAATACCTGAAGACGATTCACGTCTTCTACTCTAAGTGGCCAAGTTTCACTGCCGTAAAGTAATACAGCCCTCACTGTTCTCTGATATACGCGACTCTTAGACCCAAGGGAAATACCTGTCTGTCGCCATAGGTGTCTCAGATTAGCAAACACCACCCTAGCCTTGGAAATACGCACCTCTATTTCATTCCCTACACCTCCGCAGCCGCCTCTGATGCAGCTTCCCAGATATACAAACCGGTCAACAACCTCCATGGTTTCTTTACCTAAAATTAAATCGACGTAATCACAACAATGTTGCACAAGCACTTTGCATTTTGAGGCTGCAAAGCGCATTCCGAAGTACTTAGCAGAACGTGAAATAGCGTTTGGCGTTGTTTGTGCCGCTTGAAAGTTGTCAAACAGCAACACCTTGTCGTCGATCGATCGTCTCTACTTGTTATTTACTCCGAGTAAGTCTATTATTGACCTGACTGAACTCTGAAAATTCTGTCCTACAGTGCGAATATATGTACATACGTTCAACATGAGAAAGACTGTATACAGTAGACAACGTACGACACTAAGTGAATGGCTCGACGGTTTTCGGGAGATGCCTTGGCGTACACCGGTATTTGTGGTCTTTTTTGGTACTTACAGTGAGTACGTCCATTATGGCTAAATATCTTAGTTTTGTTATTAGTTAAATCCCTTTCACTTACGTGAACATCCGGCGGAGACGTTTTTCACTGGAGTTATTTTAGTATGGTTGCATTCCTTCCTGGTAGCCTGATCGTCATCAGCAGCCATGAGCCTCACCAGAGGGTACTGTGGCTCGGGCCGCCGCTCACCTCAACAGTGACGTGGAATATCTTAGAAGAAAACTTCACTAAGAAGTTTGAAAATTATTAAAAGAAGACTAAGCGAAAGGACTAGAAATGGTATGGATACAGGTACGCCATTGACTGCGACACACCTCCACCTCGGATAGCGTCTCAAATCAGCGGGTTAAGTGTTCTCGAGGACCCCGTCCAGGCAGGCGACATCTGCCCACTTTGCTCAATGGAGCAGTCAAGGTCTTCATATTTCGTGACCACGTTGTTGGTTGACCATCACGTGGTTTTACCCAACTGTTGGTGGTCTCAGTATATAATGCCTGGTACGGTAAACGATCAGATGACATACGGAGTAGGTGACCAAACCATCTCAGACGGTGCACCGTGATTTGTTGACCAATTGATCGCACATCCCGAGCGTTCCTGAATACGCGTTGGCGAACTGCCACATTGCTCACGCGATCAGTCCACTTAATATGGGCCAATTGGCGGAGACAACAATGGTCAAACACAGCAAGCCTGTTGACATCTTCTTTGCGGAGAGGCCATGTCTCCGAGCCATAGAGCAAAACGGAACGTACACAGGCATTATATACTCTTCCTTTCAGCGACAGCCGGAGGTCTTTTTGACGCCACAGATGACGAAGTTTGGCAAAGTCAACTCATGTCTTTGCTATCCTCGCTGATATCTCATCAGCAATATTACAAACTGACAAGAGAGTGCTACCCAAATATGTGACCTATACTGCTACTCCTGATCTGTACATCTACCTTGGCGAGGTGGTCAGGCTTGTGTGTTGTTTTGATCCGGCAGGATATGCTGACTAGGACTCCGGTCCTTCCAGGTGCAACCTTGTCATACAGATCCAAAGGGAGCAGTCAGACGAAAATCAGTTACACTCATAGGATGGTGTGCCGCACGACTGACCACGTAGGAGTGCTTAGGTAACGAGGTACAATCCTATGAGCTTACAGCGGAACTATTTTTTATAGTTGCGGCACTGCTGTCTTCCGTATCAGGAAGAAGGGGGTTAGAAAAGGTACCCTCAAGCAAAGAGCACACTGATCGCCCAGCGGTTAACCGTCACTGCTAGCGTATTATCCAATACGGTCGAACAACGTTTTGTATATCCCAAAAGTCTGATGTAGCCTCGACTACATCCACTGTGCGCAGCAGTGCTCAGAATCAGATGTCAATGTCTTATTCACTATGCCCTTGGGCTAGGCAAGCCTCTCACTGCCAAGTGATTCAAACTCTTCAGTCATTAGCTCCTGGTAGGGTCCCCCAAGGAAACCCTGTATCCTGTTATCTCGCAGGTCAGACTTTTGAGTCAGGGACTCGGGGTGGAGTCCCTCAAGTCAATCCCCTTCCGCGGCATAAACGACGGGGAAGTATCAGAAGTTATCGGTCTCCCGACAGTGATATCTTCACCCAACACGACTTCTTCCTGGTAGACTCGTATTCTGGCATTGACTAGTTCTTAAATGAATCAGCCGATCTTGTTCTTGGCTGCACCTTTTGTTGATCACGGCTACAACTTACATCGAAGTTTGCCAGGACCCACAAGTAAAGTTGTGTTTGATGTCCACTGCTGAGTCTTGTCGAATGTGCTATAACCACAGAAACCGGAATGTGTGAAAACCAGTTGATAACTTGAGAAGAACCATTAATTTACTGAAAGTACATTGCTAAACAGAAGGCGGGATTAAGGAAACCTGTATACTCAGAATCAGACACTTAAGAAACATGCCAGGAGAGAATAATATAAATTCATGACTCCCACATATCGACACAAGGACAATATTCGGTTATCCACGACGCACACGACGAACAACTTTTTGGTGGTGCATCCTAATTGTTTCAACGAACGGTAAACCATTGATTAGAGGATACAACACACGAAAAACATTCTCAATTTAGATAACAAGCTACGGTTTTTTCCAGATGTCACGGAAATTTCTGCTAGTGTCCATGAAGCTATTACGCGCAGGGTATATGGAAGCCTACTCAGACGGCATAGCACATTTTGAAGATTTTATTCCATCGGGGTTTGTTTCAAATTCCGTTCTGTGTGAGTGGTAAAATTTGCTCATTGGAAACATTTACGGGAGATTTCGATTCTCTTCTTCAGGCTTTTGTCTCTAACGGTTGCTTTCGCGTTCTTCCTTCCGATGTACGTCAGAGAAGAATCAACACGATTGGTATCTGAAACAAATGGCCCGCACAAATTTGCAGGGGTGTAGATGTAATAACACTCATGCAGCTTTGATCTTGAAGTACTATCGGAGCCATAGATAGCGTTGCTGAATTAAGGGTCACTAATGAAATTATGTGATGCACTATGCAAAAATCTTTAGGCCATTCATTCTCTATTTCTAATCTTATCTACTTGTTGATTTGAGGTACGTGTTTTGGAACCTATTCATTTAGACGCTTAGCATCATCGTCGGAATTGTTCAATCTTCTATTCGAGTTGAGAATGTCTTCTGCGTGCTGTATCGTCCTACCCGTGAGCACAGTTAGCCGTTTGCCCAAACAACCACGACGCACCACCAAAAACACGTTCCTCGTGTGTGCTGTGGGTAACCGAATATTGTCCTTGTGTCGAGATGTGGGAGTCATGAACTTATATTATTCTCTCCTGGCATGTTTCTTAAGTGTCTGATTCTGAGTATACAGGCTTCCTCAATTCTGCCTTCTGTTTAGCAATGCACTTTCAGTAAATTAATGGTTCTTCTCAAGTTACCAACTGTTTTTTGCACGTTACAGCTTTTGGGATAGATATTGTTTGCATTGACCAGTTCTTGCTCGGTCTGTTTAAAATTTAAAATTGAGATTTTATAAGGACGTAATCGGATTTCAACTGGTTTAGTCGTGTCTCTGCTTTCTATCTCCATTATGAGCAGTAGTTCATTCTTGCATCCGATCCATCTGAAATTTTGCATCTTCACCGTGTAACGTAGCTGATAAGAGTGGTAGTGGTGGTCCTAAAGTCATCCGGGAACGCAGTTGTTATATTCTCTAGTACCGGACAGTTTTACTATATGCACTGCGTCCTGTACGTTACGCATGACCATTTCGGCGCACAAAGCGTACAACTACATTCGTGCACTCGAGTGAGGCCATTTGAGCATGATATACAGGTTAGCATTGTGAGGAGCTGATTTATGTCACTGTGATGTCATCAACACTCGCGCGGTGCGCACCTGTGCAATTGAAAACTGCAATTAGGCACACGGTTAGGGAACGTATTAGAAGCGTAGTGAACTGTTCACTGGAGAGTTCACATGTATTGACCTGCGTCGGTTCTGAACCACCATCGAAAACCACAATTTCTGTGCGTGCATTCATGATGAGGTTGGCTAGTATGCCAATACCTGCCTTACAGGGAGCATGATATTCATTACCAGATGATGATAGGGAGAGAAAACTTTAGGATGCGATTTGGAGATATATTGTGTTCATGTAATGCACACAGGTATTTAGTAACTCAAAACTAAGACATGGTTGGATTTGTGGACAGTTACTTGCTGTTTTCATAATTACGCTTGTCAAACAAACCAACATTTCATTTTGACGCGTTTAATGATGCACGTCTTGTGATCACTTTAATCCGGCTCAGAATCTGAGGCATGCAGGCGCTTGTTGTTATTATACTCCTATAAAGAACTCGGCACCGCGTCCGGCGAACTACACTTGCTTGTCATACGATGCTTATCTACGATTCTTATAACTGTCAGCAGCGCAGGTTGACGTTAGCAACCTGAGGACCCTTAATTCTCTGTTTGTCCTTGCCTCTCTATATTTCAACATGTGATAAAAAAAACATTGCGTTGAAGACAGTTTATACCGGAGATGATGTTAAATGCTTACGGAGAGAAGACTAAGTAAAACCCGCCAGCCGTTTACTCATGAGTTTGTGGTCTATCATGTAGAAGCATATATAAACCCTAACGACCCCATAGTTATTAGATTCTGAATGATCGCCCTCCTTAGAAGTGGAGACGATGATCGCTTTATTCTCTCAGACAGAAAGTGGCTAAGCAATGCAGTTGGCTGATAGTCCCTTTTTATTGTGGCACGCTGAAAGCGATATTGTCCGCAGTCTTAAAGAGTAGGGTGCCATTGATAACTGATCTGGACGTAACATACGATGAGAAACATAGTGAGGAGGGAATTATCGTCGTGGGTCACGCATGAACGACCATTCTGCCTTTTTGTCTACATTGCCGTTTGACAAAATATGTGGTCGCCATTGGAGAGTCGTAATCGCTGAGAGCTAGTTGATCACGTTAATCGTTAACGCTGCATCATCTGATAATGCGTAGCGCACTTCATTTAATGTGTGTGTTGACACACTGGCCAACCTCATTGCAAATGCACGGACAAGTATAGGTGCTTCTAATGTTGGTTGAAAAGTAGTATTTTCATAAGATCCTGAAGACAGTTCAGGACATTGGTCTTCGAATGGACGGTTCATTAACTGTACACCTAACTGTAGTTTTCAACTGTACGGATGCACACAGTGCTAATGTTTGTGGTGTTGACATAGCCAAACTTCTCTGTTTCACTTTATAGATGGTCCAGTCGATGACCCAGGTACTACAAGTATGCATGTGGTCATTCATACAACTAGAATTTGACGCTACTGTTTGACACAATTATGATTCAAAACTGACATTGGCTGTGCTGGCGCTTCACCCGTCAACAGAAAACAGTCGTATCGATCGATGACACGACTGTCGCATAACCTAGCCGCCACCATTTACGTTGCTTAGTTTAAGTCTAAGATGCAGATCTCCAGTGATTTCAGGGTTCAACTTTCAAAGTATCGCTTATCCTATTGTCTGGGTTGCTGAGCCCGGGACACGCTCGTATGTGTTTAGGCGCTACTCGTAATTAGCATAACCGCAACGTACACTGCTTACTAGTTCAATTTCTGGGCCAATTTATCTCATAAACAAATTTTCTACTCTGCCTTTTGTAGTTTTTCATTTCCCGTGTGAATCTTTTGTTGAACAGCGAATTCCGTGCTTACATCGTATGCTCGACTTTTGGACCGGGCGTGCGTGCGAGAGCTGGCACTGATGAGGGCTTGCCCAACGTGTTACGAGAATCGCATGCCTGCCCTGTATATTTTGCCGTCTACTCCGGAAAAGCTCCCTATTTTAACTAACAGAGACTGGCTAGACATCCCCGACCCTGCGGCCAGTTCATGTGTGGAACGACCCAATACCCCTTCACATCTATCCGGTTCTGACCCGCCAAACTGCAGCGCGGAACAACCGATAGGAGCCAGTAAATCTTTGAACCCCTGGTGGTTTTGCAAACTTTGTGTATGTTTTGGTCTCCATTTTTTGTCTTTAACTGCTGCATGAGCCTTCTTCTTTCTCTATACCACATTAAGAAGGTGTCATTTAGGACACAAGATATGTTGTTTGTCCAACCCTCCTCGCATTAGGCTTATTCTTGATTACGTTTATCAAGAATTAATTCCTACGTTGCTTCGCAACAGGTTTGACGGTAAACACGATGTACTACCATGCTAACATCCTATCAATAGATTCACTTATCCTCTATTTGTGTACAACTGTTCGCCCAAGTCGATACATCATCGTGACGAAAGTTTGCTTCCTACTGTCAATGCTTGTTTTTCCACCACCAACTTCAAGGCACCTATCAGTAAATGGGTATGAAATTTGAAAATTGTTTATTGTCCTTACGAATTATATTCCTAGTGTAATAGTCCATTTTCTAGCCTATACACTACGGGGTGTTTGCTGTCAATTATTTTAGAAAGTCACGTGTGGGCTACTTACTTTTAGGCTACCCAAACCTAGACAAGAGAAACCGTAGCAACAGAGTTTGAACAAACAACGACGTAATTGTGGGTCGAATGTTGCTACCACTGAGCTACTGTATGTGTGCCACATTTGATTCTAACCGTTAAATGTCCTCTGGCCAACTGTCTACAATCGCCGTGACTTTGTACCATTCTAAGAAGTTCGATCTCCATGATTTGGCTGGTTTCAGCCGTGCATTTCGATACTATTCCTTCAAACTGTGCAATTATTTAGAAATTTTGGCTCTTCACGCATATTATTTAGCAACAGCATCCAAAATATTCTGACTAGCATTCAGATCGGTACCACATTGTGCCTAAAAGACATTTTTGTGTTTTTCGTGCATGTTTCAGTTCATTCAGTGATACTTGCTAGGGTGTTAAAACTGCCAGTTATTTCTCCCCGTATAAAAGAAAAGTGTGACTATTCAGTGTTAAACTTCTTTCTCAGAGGCTCATCTTACTTTTGAAATTGTCTAGTCATTTTTCTAATTGGCGTATATGGCTTTCTAAACAAATAACTCATCGTAATCAGACACACATTTTCGCTAACTTCACAGAGGCCTTCTTCTGTCAAGTCAGTAACAGCGAATGTTGTCTGCTACCTCCCTCCGTTATATTTTTCATCAAAAAATACATCATTCCCGTTCAACTGATCGAATACCGTGACTCAACTGGTTTAGCGCCTATTTTGACGATGAACATTTGTCATATGAGATATTCCTCTTCGTTTAATGTGTATGGAAAACTATGTCACTGTGACTTTTCGTATCGTTTACTGGTAAATCGAGTTTTTTGTTGTTGATATCTTCACTGAGAAGTCCAGCATTGAAACATCCTTCCTTCATATGTACCTGATTTACCTCCACTGTTTTTTTAATCGTAAATACTCATACTGGTACCACGTGTGTGATGTGTTGAGCCTTCTGTGATTGTCTGAACAACTTTGCTGTGGGTTCAAGGCTTCCGATTTTTTGTTATTCCTTTTTGTTGAATGTAATAAATGCTGTCAACATCCACCTTGTGCGGTGAACATCATTCACGTTTATTCACAACTTGGTCATGTGGTTAGCTACAACAAGCGATAATTTGTGATAATGTTCATCGATACCACCCACATATTGTAAGCACTTGCTTTCTCACACAGGGATTATATTTGACTCGGATTTCATATCAAATAATGTAGAAATTAGGTGGACATTGGTTGAATGTTGTGTGATGACAAACTTTCAAGACGGTATGGGTAGTAACTTTGTGACAACCTGTTTTTCATATCATCTTGGGCAATTTTCAACTTCGTTTTTCATCTTTCCTTTTTGCTAAAATGTTTAAAAAACAATATTTGATATAGCCGATTTTCTGGCCGAGATAAAATGGAACCGATGGTAATCATAAAACGTAAAAACAGTTATAAAATAACCATAAGATCATTTTTGAAAACAACATTCTGAATCAGACTTCGTAAAGGTTAAAATATGGCTGCTATTTTAAAAAAAAATATAAAACAGATAATGCCTAAGGACAGAATCTATACTCTCTCGTTGTCAGAATGCCGCCATTTTTGCAAGAGTATGCCCATTAGTTCTCTTTTTGTTGATACCTTCATCTAATTTTTGAATAACTCTGTTCCGATGTTATACTATCTGTTCAATACGGATTCATTTCAGTGTGTCGTGTTGAGTAATCGGAAGAAATGGATAAATGTATACACATGTTGTTCCTGTTGATAGATAAAGTTTCCACCGTGCATCTTATCAGCAAAATGTGAAACGTGCGTCTCAACTATATTGCTTTAAGAAGCTGCATTCCATTCGATATACCACTTTGTTTTTTTCACAGGAAGATCTTTCTCTAAACACCATCGATCCGCCACCGTAGTTTTAGGGAGTGACACTTTTCAGTTGTTATCGTGGCTCATGCCGGTAAAGTGACCGTTCATCAGGATCTTTTAATCTGTAATTGTTCTCGTCACGTTAAGTAACGTGAAATTCTATCCACTGGAATCAGTGTGATTCACGGACTTCAGCGAATAAAAGTCTTTCCGTCTCCTTCCAGTATGCTGACTGTCATATGTTGTCGAATAGTTGTTGCACTCATTCTGTAGACATTTGTTATTTCAGTTGTGAGGTACGGATTCTGTTTCGGTTAACTCGTCCTCTCCTTCGACACTTTGAGTGAGCCAAATGAAGTAGCTTACGACAACGATGTGCCGTAAATTTACTTGTTTGATCAGACGTTCGTCAATCTCTCTCCCACTCATTTGCACATGGTTAGATTCACAATATTCAAATGCTGGTCACTAACCCTAGGTATAGATCTACTCATTTCTCCTATCTATTCAGTCCACAGTAGAAATGTACGCTCTGCATTGTTCACACGATGATCATTCACCGAGCTGCAGGACGAAGTAACAGGATCACGAAGTTTTGGCGAACAGCTTGAGTTGCGGTAGTATTAAGTACCCTTCTCCGTATCTTGCACTCGATTTTGCGTCTTGTGGTTATTGTTGGTTCAGTTTTTACTTACCTCTAAAACCATAACTCAAGCGTTGCACTTGTACATGACTGCAAAAATTGAACGTAAGAAATTCATATTGAATATTTCTTAAAAATGAATGAGCGCATTTCAACATTATTTCTCCTCCAATGTGATTGATAGAGACATTAGATAATACAGGTGCATTCATTTCTTCTTGTAGGCGCATACCTTGTCTGAGCGGTTTTTTGCGCTGATTCTCATGCGATCATTTTTTTTATACCAGTGGGCTTTCATTGAACTTGTGTTTGACAATCACAATAATTTATCATTTCGTATCATTTAATATAGGAAATCGTGCACCCTTTGGTTTGGATTCGTTTACAACATTATCCTCGTTGGCCTGCTAAAGTAATGGCCATAGATGGCGACAGTTTACTTGTAACTTTTTTCGGAGACTACGATGTTACTATGGCACCCGTTGGGTCCGCTCAGCTGCATTCAGAGAACCGTGTTGGACGTTCACCACTGTCAGCAGTCGGTTGTCAACCTGTGGTTTCCAAGTCTCAGTTGCTTGGTCCATGCTCCACTTCAGTTTCAGTCGGGGCGAGCGTTGTACGAACCTCTGCACCACCATCGCCTAACCCTCCTGTGACTGCCGTTTCAACTGTTACAACTGGACGTTCTTGGAAAGAGTCCGTGTCAGATGCAAGCGTCGATTCAAATTTTCGACAAGCTTTAGCAGAATTGGACCATTACGTGTCGTTGGTATTAGCACGTTACCCGAAATTCACACTCCCCCCCGAACCTCTGGAATTTAGCAAGCGTCATGTCCATCGTCTGTACAAGTAAGACGAAATTTTGACTTTTGTTATTGACTGACATTTGGTTAACTCTGACGTATCCCTGACAGACGTAAAATCAATGGGTAATGATCTCTTTCATCTTACGCACGCTTTTACTTCCAGTTCCACTTGGAGTTGACCTCCTTCGTAATACTTTGTTTCATAACAAGTAAGCCAAACCAGCAGTGAGTCTCAGCGTCTCCGGCGTTGTCAACGGTTCCCATTTTTTCCCACTCCACACTGCTTAACAGAGCAGGTTCATATTTGATCCTGCGCAGTGTGATGTGGAATCGTATGTTCGACTTCTTTTCCCACTGTGGGTCTGTGACATCTTTCCGTGTGACGCTTCTCAAAAATTCTAACGCTGGAACCTTCAGCGGCTTCACGTCACAATTAGTGTTATACCTGCAAATTGTCATGCCACGGTGAGCGTTAAGAGTAGGATAGCGTTATTTTATAAGCTTTGACACACTCACTTTCTTAAGCATTTGTTGCTGGTAGAATTGTACTATGTCTCATTAGGTTCCACAGTTTACAGTAGTGCTTACTTTGTTCACTCGTCCGATCGGTTCCTCACATATCAGTCGGTTCTCCATTATACTGTGCTGAGGGAGCCGTTACTTCCAGTTAGACCGTTTCGGCAGTAAGACTGTTTATCGCCGAACTTTCAGGAATAGATTTATAGGGCCACATTTGAAACAGTGTTGCTGTTTGACTGCTAACTACTATCGTTAAAGGTTGTGGGTTTCAAAGTATACTGAGATCTCCAATTGCACATATCATCATCATCATCATAGACAGCAATACATCAGTGGTTCATACTGATGCTTAACTGCCACACAACCATGAAGAGGAATAAGAAGCAAACCCTGTATTGGAAGAGAGAAGAAAAGAGGGGGAAAGGGGAGGGGACCTAGTCACTAAAAATAGCTACGTCTACATTCAAACATACAACATCAAGGCGCCTACACCTTGCAAACAAACAACTGAGTTGTAAGTGAAAGGTAAGGAACGGATAGGTTAGGAGGTTTGTCTTTGACTTGAACCTTAAACATACATACATATAGCTAGACAGACCATGTAACCATTACTGCACTGTGCTGTTTGCCAAGCTCTCATTGCTGTAACGTAAGATACGAGATGGTTCATGGGTGATTCAGCAACAGGAAAGTGAAAACAGCCACTGGCAAGTCGTGGTCACGATTGTAGTTCACCTAGCCTTTGGAATCGGGCTCAGTGGGACGAATGTTGTCATTGTTTGTTTTGTGCTATCTGTGGGGTGATTACAAATGACTTGACCATCGCAATGAGGCTTTTTGACGGGCGCCATCTTACCCCTACTTGTGACTCGGTTAATAATTCATTTGTTATAGGTAACTTGACGTTGGTTGTTTTAGTGTAAATGTAGGAGTTTCTAAATTAGATCCCATCTCTTCCCCCTTATCTGAAGCTTCCCGCCTTCTTCTTGTCTGCGAATTACATGGCTGTTACGCATTAGTTGTAACCATTGTTCTATCGCTATCTTTGTTGCTGATCTTGATGATTTCTCGACTCAAATAAGCTACTGCTATTATTGAAAAAGCACAATGACTCACTGCTCACAGTAAACACTGATCATCGTGTAGCTTTAGTTCAGTTGTAACCATAATGAAGACGCCGTTTGCGCGGTGTAGGCCCATTACATTTTCCTATACACATGGTATTTCAGTATGAATACCAGCTACGATGAGTCATTTAGTGCCACTCATATTGTTGCTGTTTTCTTTCACTTCCTTCGGAAGAAAGAATTTATCATGCTCTCGGCTATCTTATGCTGTTCTGAGATTTTCGGTGTGTTAATTTTCCGACTTAAATCAGCAGCTTTGGCGTTAGAGTAACCACTTAATCTGTCTTATATTGATCATGTCTCCACGGTGGTGTTACCTCAACAACCGACCGACATTTTGCTGAAATGCATCCAGTTCGAACTCCAATTTAGGGGTGGTACGGAAAGTTGAAGTATGATGTGATTAATTGTAGAGCAACGTTTGCTCCCAAGTGATTTCAGCAGCCCAGGTAGCCACTGGACTATTGCAGTACTCGTTCACAGGCTGTTTTCGTAGTATTCTACCTGGTTTTTTAAGTCAGCTTTTGCGGTGTTCATTCTGAGTGGTGTAGAAACGGTCTTGGGTAGTTCGTAAACATTGCTGACTGAAAACACAGAGCGTTATGCACATCCGTTTGTGTCCTAGCCAGTTCTATTGCACGGGACGCTCTGGGGCCACAAACTTATTCAGTCAGGTGAACGACTGTTACATGCGGTGTAGAGCAAGTACTGGTGACGGGATGCCTGGCTGGTATTCCGCAAAGGTGCACGTTGGTTGCACGCCTGACTCATGTTGACTGAGTGCTGCTGACTGCCTTGTCTCTTTCTTTATTCAAATGTCTAACTTCCGCCTAATGTAATAACCAATTTGCGCTGTAGTGTCCTAACCGTGTTGATTATTTCGGTGGCTCTGAGGGTAGAACTCTTCTGGTAGACCAGATGTAAGTACTGTCACTAATTTCTCGAGTAAACCACCTACATGTTACCGTTCAGTGTCGGCTAGTTTCATTCACTGCATCTCATTTTCACACATTTTTCGACAAAGTTTCTGTGTTAGAACTTACAGCGCTCGGCCTCTAGTGTCCGAGTTTTTGCTGTTTAATCTTCAGGCGGACTCACTCCTATTTGGCTGCTGTCGTTAGTGTGGTGATATATTCCGTCTCCTAGATTAAACGGTATCACATCTGGTGAATATTTCGTTTATTCGAAGGGATGGCTAACGTAGTTCACTACCCGCACACGAACGCAGTCTGTTCACTTTTTTCCATTCACACACTTCGTCACGAGACCCACTGTCGTGCGTTCGGTCGTTGTTATGACCTTGAATTCAACCCGCCCTCCGATTCTCACAATCTGACCATTCGAACTGTTCTTACATCCAATCAACTGTTGTCCAAAGCTGCATTGGTAATCCGCTTGTTGAATTTGAGAGCGCGTTGGAACCTGTATGAGTCTCCACCTCCTATAGAAATGAACCTACGAGCTTCGGTCGATAAGATCATGGTAAATACGGTGACTGTAATAATCGCATCATTTTTGCATGGTGATAATCTCTGGTAATTCTCGATTAAATAGCACGAGGTCGTTTGCTTGCTGATTCGTTAGTCAAACGTAGTAAGCTGCATATTTGCGACAAATATCCTTCAATTTAAAACTCATCCTATTTTTAGCAATCTTGGCTGTGGGTTCACCTTAATTTTGCGGGTCTGCCAATATAGGTATCCTGTTGCTATCGGTCAATACGTACTCGAAATTGTGTGGCAATTTCCCAGTAAAGATGACGGTAACAGGGAATGTGCAGTAACCCACGGTTATATGCTGTCTGTGAGAATAGCTGTATCCCTCTTGATTTTGACAGAACAGGCCAGAATATCGATGGGTTTGCTTCGATTAACCTGGGTCTTTACAGAATTACTCAACGATTACCAGATGTAAGACTCACAACCAGGTATAGTCTGTGCACTGAAAATGACCGTTAGAAAATGTTAGCTTGCAACCCAGTGACTTGTACAATTAAATCGGGCGATGCAAAAATAACAAATCGGACTTCATCATAACAACGAGAAAGAAGTCTTAGGGAATAATGGGTTGTGGCGTATTACACATCAGTTTATATTTGTTGCATGCGGTTTGTACAGGTATGTGCGGTCTGTACAAGGATTGATTTGAACGAACTCACTGATACGGGGTAAATCTATAATTCACAGAAAGCCATAACAAATCACTGTCGGAAACTCGAACAGACCGACATGTCACGCAGTGACCAATCTGGATGACACTTAAGCACAGCATCGGATATATTATAAGGATCACCTAAGTGAAACGAGTTTGAGGCTACAAGCGGAACCAAGCAAATCGGTAGATGAGCCGGGGGCAAGGAACCAATTGTATTTTTTCGTCTTACTGCTGTCTCTTGCCTACAAAATAACCCAGGGAATCTTAATAAAACTGATATTTGCTTTGTGCCACAAGCTCTTTTGCTTTCATTTCAGTGGGTAGCAAGTTTTAACCATGGTGTCAGAAAAGAAGAAAAATGCAGATTGCAAACTAAACACCACGACGAACTCGCTGACAATTATTTCGCACAATCCGCTGAATGTGGATGGCACGAACAGGCTTGCAAACAAGCGGTGTTTATGAAGAGAGAAGTGTAAAGATTTTTGCCTGTTGGTCAGTATGTCCGAGGCCACTAAGGAATACCAGTAGACTATGTTTTGACATACATTCTGAGATGGAGGAAGGCAAATTCTTGGAAACCTGGCCTTCGCTGACTCAGAGGGAAGAGTGAACCGAGCGTGGTCATTCTCAAAGTGGAACAATACTTTTTGGGGACAGACAACCGAAATGTTCGAAAGCTTCTGGTCTTTTCGGTCTTTTCGAGGAAACAAATGAATAGGTAGCCACTTTGAATAAACGTGTAAACTTATGCAATGTCTGCAAGTGTTTGTGAGCCACCCCCATCCGAGACGGAATGGTCGTGGAAGCTCAAAATTCACTTACGACGAGGAGATTGCTGAACATTTCGAAGTTGACGTGTGCTTGATGCATCGACATTTTCAGTAAGGAAGAGTCAATGGAACAGAGAATGCCACCTTTGAATGCGGACCGCGGTCTGGCGTTGTGTTATGGACGGAGACAGAAAACGTGCTATGCATGTTTGGTGTGAGTTCTGCGGGGATAGACATCTTCGACAGAAATAAATGGCCGGCTTACGAAAAGACGTGCATTACCAGACGTGAATTACCTCGGCAGACAGTGCAGGTCGCCTTCGGCCAGTCTGATTGTTGAATATGACGCCGACTCAGCAGATCGAACAGACGGTAAGGAATCCATACGGGATTGATCATAGATGTCAGGTAGACTTCGCCGCATCTGTTGATGTCATCTCACCAGGATTCATCAAGTAGGCCAACGTAGGCGAAACAAATACACAGCCTGTCATGAATTCGAAGAATGGACAGGTATATATGTTCGATCATAATGTATTACATATGGCCGACCGCCGGAACGATAACTCAGCTGGTCTAGGGGCTACCAGCGTTTATCTGGTAGTTTAAGTTTATACTCCACTCCTATATATCGTGCTTAGGCTCCAAGGGCCCTGACCCATTATTATATGTGGCATACCTAAAGGCTGTGTTTGTGGTGGCAACCACAGCCCATAAGGGGAGGGATAAACGACTCCAATGCCCCCACTCTGTCGTGCCTCAGCGGTAACCAGTTCCCTGAAGAACAGTGTAGTTTTTCGAATGGACTATCCATCTGAATGCGAGACACAAGAAAAACACTACACAGAGTACCTGTTGCTTTCTGTCGTACGCGCAGCCCTACTCCTACTTAATAGAATAAATCTAACTTTGGCACGAATAGTGTTTTCCCTGACTAACTGAGGCAAAATGTGAGTAAAGCGATTATTCCGGTGTTAGTCATTGAAGTTGTTTGTTCACTAATGAATATGCCTCTTAATTTGACCGATCTCGTACATTCTTTTGATGATGCACAGTTGGGAATTCTCTCATTGCACGAAACATAGTTAAACGGAGAAACGGAAACGACTGGGGGTTTCACACCACATCATTCAGATCGGACGGTCGACTACTGAAATCGAGGAGCTAATGTTATGGCCTGCACAACAACGCCTGATAAGCCACAACTTGCAAAGTACTCGAGTGCACTGCGTTTTTTAGGACATTTAAACAAAAGTTTTTAATTGGGCATTGTCCAATCTCACTAACTAATGCCTACATGACGCCTGACTATATCATCTCTGAGTTAGATAACTTCGCTTATTCTCTCACTGTTGCAGTGACCATTATTTTAGGCCACATCTTCAATCATCCTGATATCAGTGTTCTAACAACACTTGGTCTACATAACGTCGTACATTTTCTAGTAAGAACAGAGGCCAGGTCGTGCATAATTTTCCTCAGTAATTCTCAGGTTTACAGCTTGTCAACGTGTCTCGCGAGGATGCACAGATCACTGAAACTGTAGTTTACAGCAGGATGAACCATTAAGTGCTGATCGGATCTCGTGATCGTATTCTGCAACGTAGCCAATGTCAAGCAACGAATTCGCAACAGCCCATAGAACTGATAGTCTCTGAAAACCTTCAGTTATTTTCTGCTTCTGTTGCGTCTTTATCCTGGGATCTACTGGCATTTTACCTTAAATTCCGCTGCTATATATTTTGTCCTTTCGAATTACTATACGTTCGTGCCGTTCGATTCTCTTCTTTGAAATTGAGACGAAAAAAAGAAATACTTACAGGCCTAAGATCTATGCAGCCTGTATGTGTTCATCAAGACTGTCGACACATTTCTGGGTAGCATGGATTGCTGGAATATATGTTGAGTTCTGAACCGACGGAGTGGCGTCAACGGTACGAAAAGTTTCTGTTACCAAAATTGCTGGATCGGATCGCGAGTTGGCCGGTTTCTCGGAAGACACCATCAGTTGCCCCATCAACGTAACGTTACACATTAGGAACATTCGAAACGCGGATTAATTCAAGACAGAATAAGTTGGTAATGAGCTTTCGAGCTTAGGACATAACAAGATTGTTGAACCAGGTAAACTATCCCTGATTTATCTGAAGCATTGCGCGAATGTATTCTTCTAATCGTCAACTGTTTTGTTTACGCCAAACGTCTGGCTACCGGAAGATTGCACGGACAACTTCAATTTTGTAAAAGGGATTCTGTACTGAGTAGCGCAACGTTGACAGTGTTCTGGAAACGCGTACTCACAAGAACGACTACCCAGTTGATCGTCAGCAATTTTCATCTTTATGTTTGTCGACGTTCGAGCTTGACATTGATTTCTGGCGCTAGTTTTGTCCCCCTCATCCTATCCACGCTAGACAAAAGATGTAGGTCCATCTGTCTGTTTCCTGTGTATTAATAATATCTTCCTTTGCACAGACGGAGCCACATCGTGTCAACGGTTACAGGGCTACGGTATCCAACCAAGCTTACTTGATTTGCTGGAAGGTTGCTTTACCAATGGGACACAGTACACTGGATTCGACAACTTTGTGTTATCTCATTTGACGACTAACTGTGATGTATCAAGGCGGTACATCAGTTAACCTAAATGGAATGCCATTACCAAAAGAAGCTGTACTTTTTATGCATTCAGATGACTTTGTTTCCACAGTCTTTCTGATGTTTCTGATTTAGCTTTGTTGCAATAAAGTTTGTCTGCACTGAGCCTGTGGTCAAAACATTATAACCTGGCTTTGAATACACTAAAATGAGCGGATGCTTTTTTTTCGCTTGTTAATGACAATCGTGTTCAGCAACCATGGAACAGTACGTAGAGTTGCCAATTCAGGATATGTCCATTCCCAGAAAGTTACCATTTAAATGCCTTATTGCCGCAGTACGCACCGGGCTTTACATGGTAATGTGCTTTCATAAAATTTGAGAGAATTGTGTTATATGTATGAATGTTGTATGTATGAATGAATAGTCATCTTTTTCTTCTCGTCACCTCATTTCAAGATTTCATGGCTTATGCATACTTCCCCGTTTACTATACAGTCTTTCTGTAGCCTTTCCCGGTCATTTGGAGAAATATCTTAGAGTACTGAACTGATCCATAAAACTTCTAACCCGATGTGGTGTCATCACGTCGATATTTTGTCAACGTTGTTGACTCGCATTTGGAAGCATGCAAAAATTATGCTGACAACATCCTTTGTGATAACATTGATTCTCTGTTTCCAGACCTATTCCAATCATCATCCAATTCTCTAACGTGAACTGTCCATAAACTATTATACGCTTGTACCCAGGTGTACTCTACTGATCCCTTATCTATTAGTTATAGTTATTTTTGGACTTAATTTTTTAGAACTCATTGAGTGACTGGATGTATAACAATGTGAGTCTTTTTGTTATTCTACAGCATAAATTCTTAATGTTACGGTTTCATTTTTATTTAAACTATTACCCTTTATTGCATCTGAAAATGTAATGATGTTGATAGCAGAAATCTTACTTCCCGGAGTGTATAAAACAAACTCTCGACTTGACTAACGTGATTTTAGTACTCAAAGCCATTATTGTGTTTAAGCCAAGTTGATCACTACACTCTACGTGTACATTCCTTCAAAACTTGATTTCTGATTTCTGGTGTCCTCACAATATCTGTTTACTTTGCTCTAGTTTAGACAGTGTGAACAGAGTCGGTTGCTGAATTCCAATACACCCAATCGGTTAACCTGTGAAGCATCATTGCAGAATTGAATTTGTCAGTCTGACCTTTTTTCTTTCTTCAAAACTAATAGAGTTCCTTCTACTTACGGGTAAGGACTTGGTGCTCATATTCTCGTGGTAGAATGTGCCATTCTTTTGCGTGTACCAGATACGGCGGCCTACTTGGTCGATCGATTTATGCGAATAAGCGTCCTTAATGACTAGTTTATACCTACGGTTGGCAGTGGTTTTTCAGACCACCGTATACTTGAACAGTGCTTCGTATTGGTTGTCCGTCTGTGTATATTAGAGCGCACGCACATGTTGAGTGCGGCGCACATGAAGCGATACACGTGTGTACGTACGCACCAACTCACTCCCGCCCTATTGCGTCTTGCGTTGGTCTGTACGGCCGGTCTTCGTAGTCCATAGAGCATTGTTTTGCGGGTAAGCTATTGTTCCGTTGAGAATCCGTGTGCACGCCCATTTCTCTAATGTGTCACTATCATAAGTACCAGCCCACACTGAACTATTGTGTTTTAGACTTCATTCCGTCGCTTCCAAAACGCAGCACACACTGGCAGCCAATCGACACGTGCCAACTAAAGGGTTAGAGGCGGTTGCGACCAAAGACGCAGACAAATTCACACTGCAACCCCGTTTGTCAGATCGCTCCGGTTTGTATTCAGAACCGCTACTTACTCGTGTTGCTGCCAGCCTACGAGAAACTGCTGTTCGACAGTTGACACCTAAACGAATGGAGACTGACACGAAAGTCTCTTCCGGTCCTTGTGCGGTTGACGTAGATGATGACAACAGACATGACACCCGAACAATTACTGAGTCGAATCAGCCCGTCCCGATGGAGTGTATGGAGTCTACTGCCCCTAGTACCGCTTCATCTGAAGGTATCCAGAACCAGTTATCCGCAGTTTTGCACCCTATTCCAACATCACCGTGAGTCAACGATTTGCCTGCATAAATTCTACTATCGTGTCGGTTCCTTATATTGTGATCAATTTCTTTTTTATTCTTCTCTGAACTCTCGTCTCTGCCAATCGAAATGATTTCGCAGGCCATTATTTCAAACTTAATGATGGTTTATCCCAGACGCTGTCACGGTAACTCCTACAAGCAACATTTGGGGAAAGTAAAAGTATCTTTTTAGAGAGGAGAGTATTTTAACGCGTTATATCCAGTTAATGTGAGCTCAGCACACAAAACAAGTCTGTGCCCTCAAACTGGTATTGTGCTCACGAGTATTAATGCGGCTCCGTCAATGCCTGTTCATGGTCAGTTAGATCACGATGGACCCTTTTTATAGGAAATTGCTGGCGAATAGCCCCAGTTTGCAACTTGTTACGAAAACTGCGTACTGCTTACATGATGAGGAAGGCTCACACATCAAGGTAAACAGTATTTACTAGCAGTTTCGATTCAAAGCCAGAAAAACTAAACACTGTACCATTTCGGACTTGTTATTATTCAGCGGCGTGATTACACATTGTCTGGCCTACTGTCGAGGTTCTCAAATCCGAACAGGATGTACATAATGTCTATTTTAACGCAGACACTGTCAACTAACAAAACTCCATTGTGTCCATTACCTTTGCTAGACTCATTATTAGGTTAAGAAGGACAGTGTGACGGGATGGCTGAATTTTCGAAGGATACCATTCAGTTGGTTACTGTTTTAAGATGCTCCAACATTTGGATAGACGTAGTTTAAGTTTTCCTGTTTTTTGACCGAATGGCCCTTCAAAGTATCATTACGTCACATGGGTTAGTAATTCGTTGTGCTCAGATTTTTAAGATTGTCTTTTATATCCTATGCGCTCTCACATTTGCAAGAGATTATGACTGAAAGACATTATTAACATGCCATAGCATCCATTCGGTGGACGTTGGTTTGGTTTGCTTTACTGCTTAATCCCTCCGCTAACGAGGCGTTATACTGGATTCCCAGATCGGATGTAGATCACATTTAGCTTCCCAAAGCAATGTATGATGATTTCTGACGAATATATTTGTGTACTTTGATGGTCCTATCGGAGGTCAGTGTGTAATCGGACCGGATTTAGTCCATCATAACTATCTCATTGCTTTTTCTCCGAAGGAAATAAATTGATGTCAAACCCGGGAAAGTGGTTCCCGTACGGTTCTGTGAGGTTTGTTTCTCCATTGAGGCTATCCAATAGAGTGACATTCTATACCTTGTAAAGATGTTTCTTAGGTGGAAACGTCTTTTCTTTGGGTGAACACTTTACTGTAGGCTGTTATTGGATCCTCATAACCCATTTCGCTTCTGGCTGTAAACATTGAGAGATATTACTGATTAGTAGTCGAGGATTCGGTTGATTTCAAGTTGAATATCATTGCTGCGATCAATTAAGAGTGATGTTCAGCTTGAAATTAACAACATTGCCGACTACTCATCAGTAATCTAAAATATCTCCTAGCTGGTTTAATGAGATCGGAGATTTCAACCTATCCTGGAAGTCCTAATCGCGGGTTATCGATCGGAGTTAACAGACAGTAACTGTGTCTCCTCTCGATGCGATCGGGCAACTTGAGCATTATTCACAGACGAAAGTGGTTGAGCGTTCGCATGTGATAGTTCTGTCGTGCGTAATTTGGAGTCAATAGCGCGGTAGTCAACACGGTTGCTTCATGAAAGCGTGACCGGAGTTCCAGTCCCAGCAGTGACAACGGTATGCACTGCTGACGAGCTCTAATGAGAGCGAAACTCGAGTCTAGTGCTCCTTTTCTAAAGGGGCCGACTGGAAAGTCTATGGGGATGCGACAGCTGCGATCAATTGTAAGTGATGTTCAACTTCAAATTGAAGGACATGTTGACCGTCTCATTTCAGTGACGCAAGTGTTGTTGTCGGACTGAGTTATCTTTGGAGTGAATCAGTGAGAATTGCATTGCAACTCGGTTGTTTGTATGCAAGGCGTAGTCATCTTGCCGTTGCATGTCTGAATATGGAGAGGAGTTTCAAGAATTTAACCTCATCCATTACCCGTACTTATCACGAATCTAGATTTATCTTCTTGTGATTATATGTCAACTAGACGCCATTGTGATCAGCTGGTACTGCTACTGACAATACTGGGGTGAAGGAGAAGATGATTTTCTCATGTGCTCATTTACTCTTCGTCAAGGTATATGGCCGTTGGATTCAGTTAGCTCAAAAGTTATTTCACATCTGAGCAACGGTTACAGTGATGACAATTCTTCACCCGAGTGAATACCAGCATTACCATCTCTTCCCTATCGTTCTCTATCACACATTTTGCTCATCAGTTACTTTCCACTATCGTCACTTGAAAATGACGGACATGTTTTCTCAAATATATGGTTTTACACAGCTAACTAAGCATTGCTGATTAGGCTCTCACACTCTCTTTGAAGCCGTAATAAACGACGAGCTTGTGTTTGTAAGGTGGTCATTTTTTCGCTGGAAATTTTCGTTGTTTTCTTTCGTTGTCTGTCTTTTCATACCTTCGTTCTGTTTGTCACTGTTATCTTGTGGATTACGGTTGAGATTAACAGCTATTCGACCCGTTTTACTTATAGATTTAATCTAAAACGAAAAATACAATGCAAACTACAATTTTAACTTCCACTTCCGAAGACCTTGTACTTCAGTGAAAAAAGACGTACGTTCCCGTATTATGCGTTATATCTGGACTGCTCTAGAGTAAACTGGCTTAAAACGCGATTTCGTTGAACTCGGTGTATCTACTCCCTTATTACCATCCGTCTTTGTTCACTGAATGCGACGGCTCCAAATAAAAGTTTTGATTTACCTGTTTCTTCCTGTATAAAGTGGATACAGTCTAATGAGGTAAAGTGCCCTGTTCAATTGTTTAGGCACGTACATATGTGTTCAAAGGTTTTCACAGTAAAACGTTGTATCATCTTGGAACACGTGGGTCTGTGTTTGTCACCTATTCTGTGCGGTGATAGATCGAATCGTTTTTGGCCATTCTTTTTTTCTAGTCACGAAGACTGTGGTAGTCCTGATCAAATACGTTCGATGTTAGACAGGTTTCGATCTCAGTTCAACGAAGCTTTACAAGATTTGGAATCCAAATGGCAGATGACTCGGTCAGCGGTCGGTAAGTTTCTTGTTGGGGAATAAGCGCATAGTCTCTGTAATAAATCGTTCATTCTTTTCGGCGGGTTTTGACACTTGCCCTTTTTCATTTTTAGATGTGCTTTCTATCTCTAGAAACGTAGATATTTATCAGGTTGTTTGTTAGTTTGTCATCACCTGTGTGCCAGCTTACACTTGTCCCTGGTCTTTGTTGTTTAACGATTCCCTCGAGCATGTTGTCTTGGCCAGTCCACAACTTATCGATTTCTTGAACTGCATTTGTTTGGTTGCCAGGTTGCACTAATTACATTATGCAGGTTTAAATTTAAGACGGTGTTTACACTCTGTGGCTATCCAAGCGATAAAATTCTGACATACGTCGTGAAGTAGTTTATTTTGGTTCGTTTGATGCAGTTTCTTCAGAACGAGTGACTGTGTGAAAGATCCTGTACATTGAAAATTGCTGGTTCTGCTACCGTTTCTGATGAACCTTGGTGATTAACCCATGTGGAGCGAAACTGGTTTTTGAAAGAGCAGTCGGAACCACGAATATCGACTGTATGGTTTCACTTATTTTGGTCAGCATAGTTGTGCATGTAACTTGCAACCATCATACATTTTTTGGTGTGAGACAGACGTTTCAATGACACCTCTGTGTTTCTACTTTGTTTCTTTGCTTGCTTTCTTCGTTGTAGACAATACAGATAACCGTTTACCGGTACCTAAAAAGCTTCCTGTTCCGGCTCAGTCCACTATGGAAAAAGCGACTCAGACGTCGTTTAAAGATGAGCTACAAACGAAAGCAGAACATACCGAAACCTCGGCCATTTTAGACAAAGCCACAAAATCCGATACGCATCAGTCACTGACCTCGCTTCAAGCGACAATGATGGAGGGTGAAATCGACCGCCTAGATAGAGAAAACCAACGCCTAAATTTGTTGTTAGCCTTTACTCGTGCGGAAATGGCATTAGAAACTCGACATCGCATCGTGGAACTACGTCGTGTGTGGAATTTTGAAATTTCGGCCATTTTGGAGGCAGCCAGTAAAATTTGGGAACAAGATGTTATTCGCATTGTGGATGCTGTGAAACGGAAACAATGGGTTTGTGTTATACTTGCGTATTTTGATCTCACGTCGTGTTTGATTATTGACCACTTTGCTGAACATTCAACCAGTCAGATCATTTCATTTAGCAAAATATGGAATAAATACTCATTTGGAACTATCTCAGTTCATCCACAGTTTGACTATACTAGTCACATGTGTTTGCCTTTTTCTATACCAGACTATTTCCTACTCTTTTCTACCATTTGTGGTCAAGGTCATACATAACGTATGTTGATCTTTTCCTAGTACACTGTGCCGTCCGCTTAGGTACTGATGATTCGGTCGCTTAGTCAACACCAATTGGCATCAGTCACGGAAAACTCTTAGCACTCTTGGTTCTGTTTGTGACTGTCTTGTCGTTAAGTTAACGATATTTCGGTGCTGATGAGGCCCGGCCACCTATCGCACAGTTCTCGGTTTGAATTTGAATGGTACGACTATCCCTGTTCAGACTTTTGTAGCCTAGACATATCCAACTTATGTTGTTGCGTATAAATTGGAAATCGTCACTTTGGGTGATTTTGAACAGACCGTTTCTTCGTGGCAGTGACAGACTACACCAGTTTAGCTGTCATTTCCATGTGTTTGCAGCTGTTCTTTCAGACTACTTTGTAGTAAACCGCTCTGAGGAAGGTGGCCGATAGAACTTCGATAATATTTACGTTGTTCTTTGATAGGCCTTCTTAATAATTCTTCATATCTGTTGATGTCGAATACCTGTCTGTTGCAAAGCAAAGTATTCTGTTCTACTGTGTCAAGTGTATCGAAAACAGTAGCTGGTTAACTTTGACAACCCAATCCTCAGCCGTAACCTGTTAACGATTTGTTGACGATATGGGCCACCACTTTCGTTTCGATTGTAGACTTGTAAACCACTTGTCTTTGAGTTCTGACGGACGGCGAGGAGAAAGTCCTTGATTTTTTGTTCTTGGATCGGTACTTATGGAAACTTGCGAGAGGCGTTTTTTTTTACTCCAATTACTGTTTAGTTCTCGGTTACTCTGACAACATAATACAAGTTGTGCATCTTTTATCCACTCAGGTTTTGTTTCAATTGAGCATTTCGATACTAAGCTTGTTAAGAAGTTAGTTGTTTTATTGTTTCCTTCATTTGGCTGCCCTTCATAAGTGGTAGCAATAGTCATTTCTGTTTGTGACGCACATGTACGGCAGAATGCTGTAAGCTTACCTCATCTTATTATAAGGTACTTGCCAGATTTGTTTGGCATATAAGTACTCGGTGTGGTCTTGTTTTCGGTGACATCAACTGCTTATTGACTGTGATGGAAGATCGTGTTCATTAATCATTCTAAAAACTACAGTGATATCTTGAGAATGCCTTTCGCATTCGTGAACGAATCCGCTGTCCTTTGTCAACTGATGTCTGTCTGTGTATGGAATCTCAGTCGTGTATCTGTTCTGCTAAAACGATTTTGGTATGCATGGGAACTCGGCGGCCCACGAAAACTCTATCAAACGATCTTTTCTGTAGAATTCGCGGGCATCATTCGAACCAGTGAATATTCACAGCTCTTTCATCGAAGTCCGGAATCCGCTACTTCCAGCGCGTCGGATACTTCGTAGTATTGATTCAACATTCATAGACGATATGCCTTGAACGTAATTCGTAGATTATTTCTCACGTTCGAGGTATTTCCCTGAAGAGAAACAATGCAGCTCTAAATCACAAATGTTTGCTGATACAATCGATCAATTCGCTGTTGGATCCGTTATTTCGGCATGTGCCATCGTATGAATGACTTACCCCGTGCTACATCTCAGGAGGCTATACATTTCACATCACTGTCTCAGTTCCCCGGTTATTTGTGCTTGATACGGTAAAAGCTGAACGACCCTTAAAAGGTTTTGTTCGATGTACTCCTTCGAACATGATTTCATCTTTATTATTGTAATATGGTAGCCCCACAAACCGATGCCTTTGCTTTTGCATGCGTCCAACTTTAGTTATGCTAGCCAAAACCGGCATCATTTAATCCCCTTAAATATTGGTGCGCCCGTTTCAGCTGTGGAATTTTCTCATTTACCCACTCAGCGAAATTTCCCATTTACCCACTCAGCGAAATTTCCCATTTCCCCTGACTTTCAGTGTGCTTACTGTGGTCGATTGGCCTACTACTACTGCTGCTGGAACACGTGTTATTGTAACGGTCTTTGCCAGTCGAAACACTGGGCATCGCATATTAACGTGTGTGTTCAGGCGCGGTCGCAAAACAACACGAACGCTACCTGCGCCGAATCCGATTTACATGCGCGTCAGCAACAGCAGCAACAACAACAGAAACAACAACAGTTGGTTGCCACAGCAGTCCCCATTTCTAATCAGACCGTGTTGAGTTCGCATTTGTCCAATTTGTCTCGCTGGTCCAAGGCAAACGGAAACCAAGCGACCTAATTTTGCGTACAGCACTGCACCGGTGCGTTACAGTCTATGATTTCTCATGTACTTTTCCAATCAGATCAGGTCAACTAGAGCTTTATTCTATCTGATTTGTCAATTTTCAATTATACATAATCGTCCAGTGAATTGAATTAATGCGTACATTTGTGAGTTGAGAAAAAGTCGATTGTAAACGTATTAGACGGTAAAAATGCTCTAGATTATGCTATTGTATTATTTTTCGAATTCGTTAATAATCTTTTGTCGATTATGAAGATACTGAAATAGTCAAAGAAGTATTGACACTTGATGGACAAATGTTTGTGCAAGTAGTGGTTCGGATGTCTGACGACGCACTTGCGAGTCGAAGGCGTATACAGAAACTTTTTTTGAGAGAAGGGCGGGTTATCACAAGCTGTAAAGCGGTTAGAAGAACGGGGTTACTCTAGTCTGTTTATTTGAGGCGTTATCACCTCTTAAGTAAACACTTGATATAACGGCATATAAGCGCGATCTTTGAACAGAAGATAGGTAAACACAATGGGAGAATAGTTTGTCTAGTAATGAAGAATGCAGTATCAAGTGAATCTCTGGAGACGATTAGGTTTCGGTTGAAAAAATATGATCGTTATCGTGTTCAAGTATGACGAATTTTGTTTGGTTACATGCTCTATATCTCTTATTTATCTGTTAGAATTACATACTGTGCGTCATTCTTTGTAATGTTTTGTAATATTCAACATTTCTTATTTAGTTGACAGTTGATGCGAGCCTTGCCGTCTCAAGCCAATTCATTCAAACCTAGTCATTGCTTCGAACTAGGCAAGCCCCATCGAGCTTCCCATCACATACTTTTATCCACGCATCCGTCCGCTTATCATTACGTAACTAGAGGTCACCGTGCCATTTTTGGTGTTTGCGTTCTCTTGATTTGAAAATTCTAATCTTTTATCTCGTTTCTCTTCCGTTATAGATTTTACAAACTGGCCAACTGATATGGTTCCGATGCAGCTCAGTCTCGTTCGTTACGTTTTTGTGATATAGTTACTGTACATATATTGATCCGTTCGCACTTATTTAGCGTGCATTTGAAGCGTAAAGACAATACCGCTTGTATCGAATGAACAATGGGTACTTAATCCCTATTTGTGAAAGATTTTTCTTTTATGGTAAACGTATTCTTCAGAATAAACAGTTTTATTCAGTCAGTCGTTTTTATGTTTGGCTTTGAGGGATAATTTTGTCATCCATGTGTGTAGATCTGATGGTTATCGCAGAATTGTTTGACTAATAACTTGGATTCTGCAACGTCAGCCTTTAACTAGACGCAGATTTTCGCGCCAATCTCGGTGTGACCTACAACCAGTAATGTTCAGACGAGGTTTCACTGTCTGCAATGAACTTTGAATTTTACACGCACACAAACTTCATCAGTTCTGCCTACGTGTCACATTGTGGCGTTTTTATGTAGCGCATACAACTAATCTAATCGATCGGCCAAGTTTAAGTTTGTCACTGTGCTTATAGTTCTCAGCTCACTGGTCTACGCTGGTTCCGTTTATGTCTGTATTCGCCCGAAACTGAGGTCCATCTGTGCCTGATGATCGTTCCAAGTCTGCATTTAGTTCTCGCGTAGTTCCCTCTAAAACTGGCTGTGCCAGGGGCAGGCAGTCTTCTTTTTAACAAGAATCAGTATGTAGACAGCGAGTCGAGTTCATCTGTATTTGTTGACTGGAGATAGTATTGATGTATAACAATATTTAATATGAAAGGTTTTGTCCTACCTATCGATTTGATTGACAAAACGAACAGAGAATTTGTGAGATAAAGTTATTCCGTTTAACGCTTACAATAGAACAAATGTTTAACTGGGGAAACAAGATCACGTAACCATGGTTTAACGCAACCATCTTGGCCTATATACTCAACGCGGAGATGTGTTTAAGGTTCGCACTGTCACCGGCGTATCCTTAATTGGAACAATTGGTTTTTATGACTGTATTTTGGTGCATACATGTTATACCCGTGTACCAGTCCTGTTCGCTAAAAAAAACTTCTATTATGTACTGTGCACCGTCTTATTTTAATGATGGCTTTAAACAGACTTAAGTGTAATGTGACGTTTTTTTTTGTTTTCAATTATTTAAGCAAGTTGCTCTATGAAAAAATATTTGGATGACGCGCTGATAGATGACATAGTTCAGGGCCGAGTTGATCACTTGACTGGGTTTAACTTACCCCATAGCAACATCCATTCCACATGTGAATCTGAGAACACGTATCCAGTGGTTTCTCTTAATGTGTTAATCCGGAACAGTAGGGTGCACGGCATACGGGAAACCCAAGGGAAACGGACGGTATCTTATCTTCCAGAGCTTCTCGCTGGTACAACAGAAACGCTCCCTAGACCAAACACTTCTGTAGAGATAGGATAATACGCACAGCGGAAATAACAGATGGAAGATTGGTATTATTAGGAATGTACCATATTCAAACAGCTAACCCGACGGGCTTGTCGAGCGTCGCAGCCAATTGCTTGTTCACTAATAGGTCCACTTTACGGCACAAGAGAGGACTGCTCACTGAGTTACTTACAAAAGAGCAAGACATGACAATTCGCCTCAAATTTATGACGCCTCAGTGCGCTTGCTATCGACATGCCCTCGTCACCAGCTGATCCTGGATTCTGCTGTCCTTCACAGTCATTGTGTGTTTGTTGAGTGCCCTGAGAAAACCGATCGGTGGATAGAGAAACGGGTTAAAGAGTATCTACCAATGAGTCAACCGGACGATAGCCTCGCACTAATAAACCGAGGCTCTGCTCTCTCGATTGCTTGGCCTTTTGATCATATCAGATACGTCCAAAATTGTTTTATCGCTCTGCGTGTCTACATTGTGCAGCCCGGTACCTGAGTTTAAAAATTCTTTGTTAATTTTCACAAGCTTGTGTCCGCAGATGTGCTTTACCGGTTACAGTACGTCCAACTTGGTCAAGATATTTTCACGAAATCACTGATTATCACTTTTTTTTTTAGCTTTTCTTTGTTTATGTTTGCGACTGAAACGAGTGTACTGAATGAGTTCGTCCTGTGAAGTGTATGGTCTCTCCGTGTTATAATATCTAATGCTTATTGGAGTATTCATGCCTTAATGTCATCAAAGAATTAACTTAGTGTGATGCTTGATACTATCTGTCATAAACAAGCCTCTCATTGTTGGGCGACAAGTCTGATTAGGCCAAATTCAAAAGGTCATCGGTCAGCTGGATTCTTGATGCATATCATTTCCGAGAGGAGTTTTTCCTATTTCCGTACATCGATGCCATTTTTCACCTGAGCTGCCGGATTCGCGTCAATCATGGACTAAAAAGTGTCCACCAGTATTCTAATAATATCAAGTTATCTGTGTAAACGCAGATAGTTACACTACATCTCATGTGAACATCAAATTTGATGCTAAGCAACCTGAACCGGCATACGAATGGGTGTTGACCTTGCGGCTGTACAGTGGCTAGCAGAAATTCTGGAAACATTCAAGAAGGAAATGCCTGAATACAGTTTAGAAAATACGTTTGAATTCATGGACCCTGCAAACTAATGTAACAGGCAAGAAAATGTTATCTTTCCAATGTATCATCGTCGTTTACTAAAGTACCGTTGAAAGAAACCATTAACTTTGGATGGGACTACATCAAAAGCCATCAGGCTAACGTTGGACGGTCTATAGAATATCTCAAAAAAATATCATTGTTCTGCACAGTTAATATCCACTTTCAGTTTAACGGTGAACCGTATCGTTAGGTCAATGGTGTTGGCATGAGCTCTCTGTTGGGCCCAGTATTTGCTATTATTTTTATGTGTATGCTTGGAAAAAGCAAGCCAAATGAAGTTACTAGAGAAGCAAGCTATTACCGAGGGCATGTAGACGATATTTTTTGCCTAGTGGATGTTGTAAACCCTTCTAAACGATACGCTGGTTCGTCCTAGCTATTGTAATTCGCTTGGAAGAATTCGGATTCTCGCCCCGCTAAATATTAACGCGAAAACCTCGGTCCCGAAAAGTACCGCGACTGTCCCGTATTCGCTCCCAAGGCAAACCAAAAGACGCGTTCAAAATAAGAGGCTTTGTTCCGCTCCAAAACGGGGTGTGGCTAGGGCGACGAGTACAAGGTATTTATAGGCACATAATGACCACACATTCTCACCACATCATGAGAAAGAGTTAGGGTCGCACATGTGCATAGCCGTATAAAAAGTCTCAACCAAGTTGAACAATTCCGGTGATTACGACTGAGTCAAGTGGTTTTTTTCTTTCTCACGACGGAGGCGCCCTAACAGTGGACTGTTTAGAAGACAGTCAGAGATTATCAAAACTTTAAACGTTGACAGTACTACCTTCAAATTGGAAGAGGAAACCAATAGGTGAATTTCCCTTATTGACGAGACACTGACACGCTGATCAGACGATTCACTACAGCTAAGCGTGTTCAGGAAGAAAACATGGACTGGCCAATACATGCTCCTCCGCAGCTACGTGCCGATCAGTTTCAGACGTGGTTTTATACGTTGTCTGACAAACAAAAGACGCGATAGAAGTGAGTAAAGAATTTACTGGGAATTGTTAGTACTAATGCTCTTCTCGAAAAGTTCTGTAGCAGCAACAACATGCAGGAGAAACAACTACGACTCTTAATGGACATAATCGGTAAGAAAGACTTCTATTTATCTTTACCATTCAAAAGTGACGCAGTGGCAGAGTTTATATCTCGTCAGATGACTAATACCATCAACACGATTTATTATGCCGCAACTTCTATTGTAAAATTTCACCCAAAACGGGCGGTACCGCTAAATTTGAAAGATAACGTGCCTAATAACGTTGCTTCTTTCATAGCCTGTTCATCTGATTTTCTGTGGTTCAGCGTGCATACTTCGCACTACTAGGCGCTCACCTGAAGGAATCCGCAAACAATGTTTCTCTTGGCTTCGCACTGAGACAACGACAAAACACTAATCTTGGTGCAGTTGATTGGTTGTGCCGACACAGACACAAAGAGAGCATTTTGCACCGTATACCGAGGCAGTCACGATCCGGCTACACCACCTGAATTTGTGTGTTCAGAAATATTCGTTCAAACCCTGGGACTTCCTTAGTTAAAGGCGGCCGCCCGAACCCGTAAAACACTGCCCCCATCCCACTGTCCCAACCCGATTAACACTGATTATTGAGAACTGATTTCGTCTGTATACCTAACGAAGGCGAAGTAGTTCTCATCATTTATCCAGTCGCATTTTTTTATTTTTTGGTCAGTAACTTTTTAACTTGTCACTTAATTCTATGTAATCGTACCAGCCAAAGAGGAGAATGTATCGAAAACTTTTTGTTCACTGAAACTTTGTTTTTCATGTATGTTGACTGGAAAGAAGGAAAACTGGATTCTCAAATCAGGTATTCCACTCAAATGTTTTGGTCTACTAAGTGGTAAGTGATTGAACTTAGGTCGCACTTATTAGATAGAATGTTTCGATGACAGGTTTATTCATGCCTCTCGTGTATCAGCTGATCTTGTGCATCACGCGGAGGGTTTAGGCTGTTGAAACATGGCCTCAACTCCACCGTAATACGGCCCGGGTGTCTTAAATATCCTTAAGGAAAATGTATGCTAAATTGGGTCGATGATCCCGCCAGTGGACAAAACACTTGCGAACAAACCTACTTTCACTCCGCGATGTTTTTAAGTAATATTTTTGTTCCCCCTAAGCCAGGCACTCTAATCTTGATTCAGAATATTGATATCTATTGTACATCATGATATCACAAAGATAACATGTATTCTTGAAGAAGCATTGAGAAAAATCGACAACGCAGCCGCGACTGAGAAACTTAACTTCGCCTTGATTCCTCCGAAATCAATTAGTAAGGAACACCCCTTCCACTTTCCTCGACAACCGCTACAGTGTGTTACAGTTTGTTCCCGGCGAGGGAATTAGGCATAACTGGGCTCAGGTTGCGTCGTTCTTCCCTCAAGATGGCTTCCAACTCAAACATGGAAGCATATTATGACGTGTTTGTATATTTACTGGGCAGGCGTACTCCAGCCGTTTTCACTCAGGTTTGTAGACTGACCAGTCAAACACTGTAGCCGCAGTTTGTGACGCGCGAAGCATTGCTCGGCGGGGAAATGATCCTCTCTTCACTGCGTGTGAACTAGAATTGTTTACCATCCATTCTATCCAATTTACTCATCCCCGAGGCTGCGGGTACACTCAGAACCATTGATACTAGGCTCATTGGTTTTCCTACCCGCTCTGTAATACCCGTTGTAATCGAGGGATTGTTACAAACTGTCTGCCAAGATGGAAGATTTAACTGTGCAG
The DNA here is from genome assembly GCA_013368495.1 of Paragonimus heterotremus. NCBI lineage: Eukaryota > Metazoa > Platyhelminthes > Trematoda > Plagiorchiida > Troglotrematidae > Paragonimus > Paragonimus heterotremus. The sequence continues at coordinate 49,527 of LUCH01002396.1, forward strand.
ATGGACGTGTGCGCATACAAACGTCCGAGGAACAGCGGTCAGATGGTTTGATGGGGTAGGGGAGGAAATATTTTTGGGTCAAGTTACTCGGTTCCAGGTAGTTTGATGAGAGCTTTTGCCGGCTGTTTTGTTGGTTCACAATGCCCCTGTTTTAGGTTACGAGATCCCACTGAGGTAAACTTCAGTTGCCAATCTGCCGAAGTATTCTGCCACCGTTCTCGCTTTCAATTTTAAACTACAAACAACGGGCCAACCTCTACATGTTGGTCAACTGGTAAATTTATCCAACTGATGGAACTTAAGGAGAGTTGATAATGGTAAACTCTTCAGGCTTGAGCTTGCGATTTACGTACGCCGAATTCAGGCTTCCTCTTCCAAAGAAGCGGAGAACCGATAGCCATGACACTGACGGACTCATAACAGCTGCTTCGTGATACTGATTCTTTGAACAAAAGACAACGGCTGTGTACGTTAAGAACAGTGGTGCCGAAAGAAATGGTAAACAGTATATTCTGTTCATCTTAATCGGATGTATTTGGGTGCATAAAAGCTGATCCACATTGGTCAGTTACAAAAGCACAGGTGAACGCTCTGCCCATGCGAATAATCTACTTGGCACTCAGGACAGTCACACAGATGGACTGTCAAGTTTTTCAACGTAAAATGTCTAGTTTGATTCTAACGGAGTCGGAATCACTTCGAAATATCCCTAAGGGTTCCTCTGATATAGCGTTATATCTCCAGAGTCGTTCAAATTAAATGTATCATGCTAACGTCGTGGGGGTAGATAATGGAAATGGTTATATCACGCTGATATCCGAAGACTTAGCGTTGGTTCGCACTAACGAACCTTCCTATCTATATAGATAAGCAAACACTAATGGACCAAGTTAGGCTAACATACTAAAGCGATGAAGAAGAAAGTTGTGGTCCGGAAAAAGTAACTAGCCCTACTTTGACAAACGTGGCCGTGCTCCAGGTGCGCATAATGATCGGTCGCTGATCTGACTCAACTAAGAACTTTGTTATGTCGGACTCTTACACAGTTCATATGTGTGCTGATCCGACAGGGCAATTCATTACAGTTAATCTGCTTCCGACAACCTGTGTTGAAATTCACAACGTTTCAATCATCGAAACAAGGTCAAACTAACCACTACATCCATCAGGCCTTTCATTATGGTGATTGTAGTGAGAAGTGTTTCCTAATGAATCTCGCGACGCACTTTTATGAATTTGTTTGTAATTTCTAGAGGTTCTTTAAAACTTCGAAAGAAAGCTATGACACCTTTCTCTCGTTTGACCCTGTTGGGGGCTTCATTTCTCAATTTTAACAGATTCAGCTTACTACCTGTAGAACAGTTGAGCATTGCTTCAAGAATGACTGATCTTGTGATACTACCTTTTACTGGTACACTGCAGGCAACCCTGTCGAGAACCTGGCTTACTCTACGTAATTTTAATATCGGCTGAGCGATATGTGTTGCAGACGCACTTCCACCGAGCGCCATCAGGAATGGTTGGAACTCTTGGCAATAGCCCTCCAACGAATTTTCATGCAAGTCCATATTTCTACGATTCGTTGAGTGACTGTTCTTGTTTGAACATAAGGTCTGCTTGTCGATATGAAGATTACCTACAACTTCCACTGGACACTTCGCGAATTTTCTATAGCCGAATGGTTCCATACGTTACGCTGTCATCTTCCACTTACTTCACAGCTTGTGTATGATAATTCAGCAGAACCGGTCAATGGTGTATTGACCTACACAGTTACCTAGTGGAAACGAGACTGGAGTTCAAATCTCGTTGGTGTGCGTGGTTTATAATAACTTATAAGAGCAAAACTTGTGTCCAGAACTTGTCTTTGAAAGGGGCTGGTAGAAAGACATGCAAATTCGAAATTTGCAGTCACTCATGAGTGTTACTCAAGTTCCACCAATCAAGATCCCGTAATAATTATCGGAAATTAGATTATGTTTAGTTTACTGCTTGAGACTGAATTTTCTAGTCCAGGTGATAACCCGTAAACATGAAATTTTATGTCGCGTCTGACATTTTTTGACTAGTGGTTCAGCTTTGCTCCACCAACCTGTAAATTTACCATGCTGTACGTAACTCAAGTAAAATAATCAACCCATTCTGGCTGACCTCTGCTACTTACTTCAATAATTTTTCTCGGTAGGTAATTCCCATATTTCCTTAGAACTAAATAATGAGTGTGAAAATTGCTTCGCTTTGTCTAATGAAACTAAACGAGGACAATGGTATAGGAGCAATAACACGATTTCGCTTGACTGGATATTTGGTCCACCTACGCAAACAAAAACTTATTTTGATTGGTTCATCGTAGAACAACAGAAAATCACCCTAGCTCCGCTAACGTGCACGCCATTAGTGTGCTGCGTAAACACTACTCCACTTTGGTGAGCATTTTTCTGGACGAAGCTAACCGAGATCTCTATCAAAAACCATGGACGTGGATCCTCAAGTGAGTAAACTAGTTTGTTATACCCCGTTACCATGGTGAAAACGTATACGCTCTTGCGTGTTTTGTCAATCGACCAATTTTTTTCTCAAGCTTTTGGTTACAGCACAACTAAACGGTCATCGATCCGACAGGTTATAAAACCACAAACGTAACTGATGACGGCCTTTTCTGTTCGTCAAATACAACATATCACTAAGACCTGTTTCGATTTTTTGCTTACAAAGATTCAAAAAGTTTAAAATGCTCACCTTGCGATAATTTTTCTCCCGCCTAAACCGGGACAACATTCTTACGGTTTGAAACTTCGCATGCAAAAAGTCTTTTGTCGCTAACTTCTACTACTGCATCATGGAGGTACTTTCAGTAATGTTGCGTACACTATGGTTATTGTATGTACAGATGTGTATTCGTAAATGCAACGACATGGGTATTTCAAATTCTCACCATCATTTGATGATGGAAGTCAACAATGTACTCGTCATACTTCTTCTTGAAGTGATCGGGTAATCTTTCCACTTCTCAAAAGAGTTTGCGAATAAAGGTTTAGATGTAATCATTCTCAAGTGCGCACTATAATATCTGTTGGTCCTGTTCATAAATACGTACGCCAAATTTCATCTTCCTGTCAGGGTGTGATTACGCACTACTGACCAGGTGAGTCAGTGATTCTTACCAAGCGAACCTCGTCATGATGGACCACCTGAAAGTGAAAGCTGTGACTATCTCAGGTGTCTTCAACTTTGACTACCACTTCATTTGGAATACTCGATCCTTCGCGTTAGTTAAGGAACTTTACCGTTTTCGACCAGGTGTATTGTATATGGGCTTACGCGTTCTGAATGGAGAATGTTTGTACTTACAAAGTAGGTTGTACTGTAAATGGAACTCGTTTAGGTTGTAATGTAGTTATTGGAGTGAAATCTTTTTGAATTCGCAAAGCTACGAATCGGTTTTCTATGTTCACTTATAGATAGATGTTTAGTATACGACACTGAAGTTAATCGTCTGCTTGTTGACCCCTATACAGTTCGTCTGTCGCCAGCAAGTGATCATAGGAGGACTAATTGTCTTAGCTTGAACCCATTCCACTGGTTAGCTCGACGCCGTCCACCTGCCGAACCTATTCATGTCTAGTCGGGACAGAAGGGTGAGGCTAAGCCAAAACTCGCCGTGTGAATGATTCGACCGGTAGAGGCGTTGACTTTTTAACACAGCATATGCTGGTTCAAAGTAGATTCTTAACACATCTATCTAATATTTACAACCAAATATGAAACTGGTACTGTGATGAACGCATATGATCGACTATCGAAAAATGGGAACATTGTTTAAAAACTCGCCTGAATCCCTAACTGTTGCTATTATATGAAAACAGTTACTTCTGGTGATGTGGTGGCACTTTATCAATACCTTTACACAAACTTGTTCACCGCGAAGGTAAGTCGGTTCATTGATAGTTCTTGTCATTGTCTCAAACTTTTCTATGCATTTTTCCGTTACCATCCTAGATTGTAGTTGAGAAAGTCAATTACATATGGCCGTTCTCTTCCAAGACTGAATTTCATCTGATCACCCCTGAGTTCCAGTTTCATGACATCCGGACTACCTCAGAGGCTTTAAACAATAGGTTAATTTCTCGTTTGATCCCTCCCCACAAACAACCATGATCGATATTGGTCATAAACAGTTTAGTACAGTTTCCCGTACCACCACTTGAGCGTACGGAAATTAGTTCTCACTCACACCACTGTTAGAGACAGCAGTCACTGGTCGTGGTGTTGAGTTTCCAAGTTATATCTCACCCACCCCATGGCACACATTCGATCATCATGACTTGACCACATAGTACTTCAATTCTCCAAAATTTTCGCTGTTCCAATTTCGTGGGCCGTTTTTGTGTGTGCTATCATGTATACGGCCTGCATCTCGGTGATTTTCTTGGTTTCAAGCCTGGGAATAGTCTAATCTGGTCTGTCCTGTTGTTACGTTTCGTCATAAGAACCGATCTGTAAAAGATACAGTCACTTGTACTCAATCTTTTCACTTATTTTGGCTGCCTATCAACTTTGATCTTCTTGGTATCTTGAGTGGAAGGGTTACTGAGGCAAACACAATATTACATTTAGCAACCCTAATTTCTGACTGGTGGCAACGTGTTACACTTGAGGTATTTCCCAATTAGATTGAAGTAACACAGTACAGTGCATTAGTGTTACCTTTGACAGCTAGACGAGTATCCATTAAACCATACAACTGGTAGCAAACTCGTAAACTGAAGTTTATGCCTTTCGGAATGCAGGGGGTGGTTGCACGACGCATCCTTTTCTGATTAGTCTTTCACAGTGACTGAAGCCAACGGATGCCTACACATCACACTTACTACAGGTGGCTTGCGTTGCATCACTTATGGTTCCATTCGCACACCACATATCCAGTATAAACCCGAAGAAATAAGACCATAAGGTGTGTGAGTTGAAACCTTTGTTTCTAGCAGGTGAATGCTGGCTGGCCAGTTGGTAGGGTACTATGAAAGTGAAACCATCATCTCTCATAAGCAAACAATAGGGACACTTTAATGATGGGATCTAAGCTGGGAAGAATGACATCGAAAGTATAAGACGAAACATAGTTATATGTAGAAATATATATTGTTATGATTCAGATGGGATGTAGAAGAAAAAACTTTAAGATTAGACCAAAAAACGAACGAGACATTGATCATTCAGTACACCATCAAAACTTAAGAAAAGATAAAAGGTCACCATGACTCAGGATTCCGAGGAGGAAAGTGGTTGATTTCACAAATGACGCCGGTTGTTGGTTGATACGATCGAAGAGTAGATATAGTACACATACTTCCATGTATTTAAGTTACTCGTTGTCTTTTCGTTGACTGTATACTGTGGGTGCGTTGATGACCTAACAATCGCAGACGGCCAAAACAGTCGCGGCTTTTTTCGTCGCAAAGCCATATAGTCATGTCACTGCGACCGATAGCACTTATAGTTCTTTTGTTTACCGCGCGCTTGAATTCATGGCCGCGAAACTGCCTTTTGTTGAATCTTCGGATGCCCGCTCAAATCGTATTCCTTCAGACGGTCCGGTTCAAGACCATGTCTTCCTGAGATCTAAAATCGATATTTAAACTTGGAAAGCCTACTTGGACAACATACAGGTATCGCAGCTCATCATCATCAAAATTTCGCTTATCTTCTTTCAGTTGTCTGTACAACAGCTGCTTCGGAATTGGTTCGTCGATCATTCCCGACCAGTGAGACTGATTGAGCATCAGCATGACTTCAGTCTCGTCCGCCTTCGCTAGCCGAAGTGTCTTGGTGTTTGAAACCATGTCTGGCCATTGAATATCCTTGGTGCGTTTAGGCATCTTGGATGAAAGCTGTTCAAGTACCGCACATTCCGTTGATGTAATGCACGACAGCGTGTACAACATTATCAAACGATAGACAAACAGCTCAATATTCTTCTTCAGGACGTCTTTCGGGAGGTCCAAAAGCAGCACTACCCTTCGCCACACGAGCTCGTAACTCACGGTCCACGAACAGTCTGTCGACAGTTTGTTACCCAAGTAGCAGAAGTCTGTGCAGCTATCCACAGTATCCGTATTGATGTGGATTCCAGGTGTGAACACAATGCCATCATCCGGAAGGGTTGGAGGAAAGAAACTGGCCTACCTGTATTGGTATCTAACCAAGGTTGAATTCCGCGGTCGCAAAAGCCATTGTCAGTCGTGGAATTTCCTCTCTACCATGTGCACATCCTTTACAAACGACAGCATGTACACTGGCGAATTGAGTACGACACGTACAAGCATCCACTAATGCACATGGAATTCCGCTACTCACTCTTTTCTTTGTAAGCAGCCATTCGGATGTCGATGAGCTGTCTGCACCTGTATAACTTTCCTTCACTTTTGCATCAAAATCTTTATGTCTCATTGGTCTAGACAGTTCACCATTGAATTTCAGGATGTCCTCTGTTTGTGAATCTGATATACGAAGATCAACCATCTGTTTCGACACTTACAGTGAGTGACCTCTTCAGTGGTCAGTTGCAGAAGTACGTCATGTTGTGTAGAGAAATTTATCAGCATGACATTTTTCATTTATGAACCTCACGACACTTGGTTATCGAAACTGATATCTGCGACCACATAACATAACCAACAACCACTTTGACTACGGAGTGCCTTCTATCAGGGATGGCTCTTCTTCCCTTAGTCTTATCTTCTTTCCGTATATTCACTATGGTGATAGCATAATTTTCGGCACTTTACTGTAATTCGTAAAAACCTTAAAGCTCCCATGATTTAATAGCATGATATATCTATTCAAAACTTACCTTGCCACTTCAACTTTCCGCCCAATAAGACAATTTAGAAGAGATACAGTTGTAAAAAATCTACTACCTGAGTTACAAAGCCATACACAGAACAAGGAGACTTCACGTTTGAAGTTAATCACCTTTTAATCCCACTGTTATGAAAATCCACCGAATTATCAAGAAGAGAAACCCTGTTTGGATGCTCCGGTGAATTCCATGTGATGCAGTCGCATGGGGGGTAACTGAATCTACATAAGAAATTACTTAGTTGTCGGCCTGGTTTCGTAGTTCAACCGCCTCTGGGCTTTCTGTCCATTCTGATGGTTCGGGTTCATCCAAAACCTACAGCTTTCACAATTGGATCTGTTCTAAATTACCAAATCCACCAAATTACTTAACAGTTGCAAATTAAGTTATTTTCAAGTAACCGTTCATCGAAATCCTGCCTTATTCAGCTCACCATAGACATGGCTGTGAGTGGAGGACATTGTCACAATGTGATTCTCATGAGGTGACATTTTTTACTTCCGCGCACAAAGGTCGCCTTAAGGAGTGAAGGGGTTCCGTCTAGCATTAAGGAAAAACCATACGTTGACAGGCGGGCAATGTGGTCCAAACTGTCATTTGAAAGAACCGAGTAGACGGAGCGAAGTACGACTGTTCATCACATTCCAACTGTGGAACTTCTTTGGCCATGGGTGAAGACCGAAACTTGACGAGCTATCGTCTGCATGTTTTAATGAATATATTAATTTCATTTTAAGAAACCGCATGGGACTCAACTCGTGCTTCTTCGCCATATATATATATATATATATATATAGTATTTAAAAAGGGACACATGCTGAGTACTGAACGATTTATTATGACGTTTCATATCCACACTAGGATCCGTTATCAAACAAATAAATGTGTTTGAATGAGATTGTTCTGCCGCTCACCGTGTTGGCCTGTCGGTCTGTCTGCGCTCACTGTTCGTTTCAATGTCAACGATGCTGACGTAGTGATTGTCTATATCTACGTGTCGATTGAACGAATTGCACGAATAGAGAACCTCCAGCACAAACCGTTCCCCTTTCATCTTTGCTCGTGCGACCACTTTCGCATGATCTATGTTGACCTCGTGGCCTGTGTCCGCGCCGTGGTGCCACGGTTGTGACCTAGGGTCGGCTCGTTGCATCCCTGGTTTGTGTTCATGCCCGCATGTGCGAAGCTGTTTGCCTGTCTCTCCCACATACTGTTGGTCACACCCTAAACATGGAATCGCGTAGACCGCGCCAGACTGTTCGTGTGGTTCTAGACGATCCCTAGCGTTCACCAAAACTGAACGGAGTGTTGAGTTTGGCTCGTGTGATATTTAGATGCCCAGTGGTTGGAGCATCCTTTGTGCTGCTTCAAATGTGCCGTGAATATATGGCACTGTCATTCGCGTTTTGGGTTCTGTACGTTCAGGTCTTATGAAACCTCTGGTAGATGCCTTTCTGAAGCTACTGGGTTACTCATCGGAAGTGAACAGTTTGAACAGATGCTTTCGTTCTTGTCTTCTGAGTTCAGTTGAGCTACAGTACGTGTCTGCACGTCGAAATAATGTTCACACACAGCTTTTAATTTGACAGGCTGGATGCTTGCTATCGAACTTGAGATTGACGTCAGTTGTTGTCGGTTTACGATAGACAGTAGTTTCAAGTCTGCCATCCGGTTTTCTTATGACCGATACATCGAGAAACGCCAGGAGTGAATTTTCTTCCTCTTCGTGTGTGAAGGTTATTCCATCTACTATGTTATTCAAACAACTGTGGAACTGGACAAGCTAAGTACGAGGTAAAACAACAAATGTGTCATCCACAAATCGAAGCTACACTTTAGGTTTAAATGTCTGAAAGGCTTCACACTCGAAGTGCTTCATTACGGTATCTGCAAGTAATCCTGATGTGGGTGAGCCCATTTGGTGTGCCTCTCTTCTGGAGGTAGACTCGGCCGTCAAATTGTAGGTAAGTCTCCATGCAAAGCTCTACTAACTGAATCAATTCTTTTGGCGGAAGATTCGTCCTATTGCGAAGGCTATTGTCCTCGTTTATCAGGAGCCGCAAACTTTCTACCGCAAGTTTCTTCAGTATGTTAGTGAAAAGCGACGTAACATCATAAGAAACCGGTGTATCGTCTTCTTTCAATTCCAAGCTCTTAATCTTTCTCAAGAAGTCAGTCGAGCTGTTTGCGTCATGATTATCGTGAGTTAAACATGGCCGGAGGATACGAAAAAGGAACTTCGTCAATTGGTAGTTGGGGGCCGTCCTGGATTCAACGATTAGTCTCAGTGGTACTTGATCCTTGTGGAACTTTGGTAGCCCGTATAATCATGGCACTGGTCCCTCAATAGGTCTAAGGTATTTAGCCTGTTCTTCTGTAAGTGATTTCTTTTTCTTGAAACCCGTCACAGTTTTGGTGATTCGGGCCTTCAGACCTTTTGTAGGTTCTCCTGTAACATGTTCGTACGTTGCGAAGTCTTTTATGAGGTCGTTCACTTTGTATTCATACTCTTGTCTGTGAGTAGGATGAAAATCTGGTCGTACTTCTCAAGTGTCATCAGCGCTTTATTTTCATTAGTTGTTAGGATGTTTGTTGGTTTTCAACTGGCCAGGTGCTGACACATCTTTGTCCTAACAGACTGCTGCATTTGCTTATCTAGACCACTGCGTTTCAGTCCCGATTCAAAACATGCAACGAATTCTGTCGTGGATGCGTCTGCATAACTGAATTCCAGACCTTTTAACAGAACGGCCTTTTCTTTGAGTGTCAACTGGTGGTCTGATGGTCATCTAAGTCAACGCACACTTACATATTAAACACAACAACTCATTCGACCCTCACCATCAGGTATCCGCTTTCTAACATTTTTGTAGCTTAGGCGTTGGAGCCATCACCGCGAATAACCAAACACAGACCTCGATTGTCAAATACCCACAGAAGGTTCGCGTATTTTACTCTGAACGACCAAGGTTAGCAGCCTCATTGTCGTCTTAAATACGCGATCCTTAAGTCTCAGACAGAGGCCTATCTGTCTCCGGATCTGACTCTGATTAGCGAATATCGCACTAGCCTTATAGGTACACGGATCTATTTCATTTCCTACACCCACGCCGCGGCTGATGCAGCTTCCTAATTACACAAACGGGCCAATAACCTTGGTAACTTCATTGTTCAACAGTAAATCTACGTAATCCCAGTAGTATTGCAGAAACACTTTGTACGTTGAGAATGCAAATCACGATCCGAACTGTTTAGCAGAGCACAACATTGCGTTTAGCAACGTCTGTGCTGGCAGGAAGTTGCCAAACAACAACACCCAGTCGTTAGCGTAACTAACATCAGCCATTCTTCCAGCAGGCAAGAGGTTCACATCGGTATTTTGTGAGCGCCGCAGACAGTCTTCTATGACAAAATTAAACAAAAATGGTGAGGGTGAACAACTTTGACCTACACGGTTATTGACGCCGAAGCCGTCGAACGGTTCACCGCAAACCCTAACTCGAGCCGACGTATCGGAATAAGACGCGTACTATGTGTTCACGTGCTTGTTTGGCACGGTACTGCATCCAATTAACTTAAGGTTTAGATCGATCAGCGGAATGGAACGCACTTTTTAAGTCGAGAAGAACGGTAACTTTTGGCTGATGACCCATCTAACGCTACTCCTGAGCGAAAATTTCATTAGTACATCTCCGCCCAGGAATAAATCTTGTCTGTTCTTCTTCAATGTTTGTCTCCCGAACTGCAGTAAGTCGACAACTTATAATGAATATACGAAACGTGGCTGTGACTAAAGTCAAGCTAATTCCTCCACGGTTTTAAACTCGACGTCAGCTAGGGGAATTTGGTTTCGCTGACCCTCAATACCTTTTATCAGCTAATATATTAGGCAAGAAATTTGATATAGGCTTTTTACGTGGTCGGGTACGCCACTTGATCTCCACTGGGGCTTGGAATTATTTATTAAAATCAGTCATATGTGCTACTTTCCCGGGTAAATTTAAACTCCTTCTTTTCCGTTTTGCATCCCGCACCATTGTGCATTGTTTCTAACTTGGTGTTACACGTGGCAAGTTCATCGTCTCGACGGCTGTCAGTAAACATATGTAGACTGTGAGAGCGTTGAGTTACAGATGAGCAACAATGTGTAAAGAATTACGTAAGGAATACAAACGAGCTTGTGAGTACAAACGGCTTTAATGAAGTGGACGACAATTACGACAACCCACCACTGTTCATTCATCGCGTTAGAGTTTTCTTAGTACGTTCGAACACTACCGTATGGCTGTCCTTTGATTTCTTCTAACCATATTTTACGACTTGAAGTGTACAACTTGTAGAGGCGGACAAACTTTCGCGTCCATCTTGACATTCTTTCGGCAGCTTCTGCAACAAAGGCCCTTCTAAATACGTGCTCCGCAGTTCTCTCTTTAACACTATTGAAGTTTAAGTAATAGAGTTCCACGAATCAACTAACCCAGATATTCAAGCGTTCTGCACATTCGTGCGTTCTAAGACTCTAGGCTTAGTTGTGTAATATCTTCTGTGGTGGAAGAAATACAGTAATCACTTGTCCCCATATAACCAGTTTATTGTAGATTACTGCTTTTGATTCTAACGTGCATACTGTCTAATCTGTTCACAATTCTAATTTTCAGGTAGAATCAACGACACCAAGGTCTGAACCCCAAATTCAAAGTCGGCAAGGCACTCACTATTTGAGTTCGACGGAAATAAGAAGTATGTAAAGTTAACTTTATCCAGCTCAATCCCATTTTACATGCTCTTTGTTCATACCTTTTTATGGGAGTCAGCATTCATTAAAAAACGAAACTATGTATTTATGACCACTTGTGTTGATTTTGTTTTTATCATGACCTGTTTGCGTTTACGATTGATTCAGTCTGCATAAATCAAAATTGGTGACTATTTTACATCTGAAGTGGGGATCCTCACTTGTCCTTGTCTTTGTATATCGCACTGTTATTTTAACTGTTGTATATGGTGGTATTTTTCCTAGATTTCTGTCCATTGTTCAACTGAGGATAACCTAAAACGATGTGTCCACATAGGTCTGAAATTATAACCTTTGTTATTTCCAATTTATACTTCAGAACTGTACGATTCGCTGACCTCAGCAAGAAGCAGGAAGGTACCTTTGACACAGATCTGCAAGACTTTACAGCTTCTGGGACAATGTCCCACACAGGCCACCATAAAGACCATCTTCGATGCATACACACCGCAAGATCAGCCGGAGAATGGTAAATCCCCGCTGTTAGTTTTTATTTCTCGCTTATCACTTACACTGATTCGTCTGTTCTGTTTGCGGTTTCATCGTGTGAACGTTAGTATACTTCTAAGCTTCCGAAGTTACTCGTCGAGTTAAGCGTAGCGGATCGGCTGCAAGTTACCTTACTTTCGCTGTTGATATTATTTTTGAGAGCGCAGAGTGTTATATCTGACTTTCATATTTCTCATTGTTCGTAACATTCACTTAACTCCTTGCCTACATCGAACTTGCACTAGGCCTTCAGTTTATACTTGAATCCCTTTCGTGTCTAAATTTTTCAGTTGTTCCCACAGTGGACTTGGAAGCCTTCACAGATATATTAAACGAATATTCTTCCTCACGAGATGAAAGATTTGCTCAGTTAAATGAAGCTTTTCTGGTAAGTATAACAAATCTCATCTACGTTTCTTGTTGCTTAGTCAAGAATCTACAATGCACGGGCATTATGATGCACATTTCTAATTGTTAACAAATGAACCTTACCACTGATTATACCGCTTTAAGTTGTGATATCATAATGTCACCTTGAATTAGTTTCAGCACACTTCCTACTGGCATTCTTGAAATGTGCACCGATCTACAGACATCACAGAGCTTGAGGTAGGAGATGCAGATACCTCGCAAATGGGTTGGTAACTACGAATTTCCCACTGATTGCTTAAGCGAAACTACGTGGTGTAAAAGCATAAATACTGCGACCGAAATCGAAGTCGAAACGATCCATTGTCTATCACTACCTTCAGTAAAAAGAATGGCTAACTTGTAATAACTAACCCTATGTTTGCCAGTGTTGTATACCTGTAAGTAAAAACAATCACGGCAACGAAATTGGTCAACGCCCCTTTGCCCAAATGAAACTGTTATAATTCTTTGAAAGGAAAAGATCGTACATAAGTGTGGATGGAACACTGGTCCGAGACAGTCGCTGTTATTTTACATATCGCACAGTTGTGGCAATTTCAGTACACATAAGTTACGCAACTCAGCTTTTTGCTTTTCCTATCACACACAGGTTCACGTTATAACTGGGATTGTAAGCAAATTGTGCATCGCACACGTACTCAGATTTGTGTTTTGCAGTCTATCGACTCAGCCAGCAGTATCCATTCGTCGCAGTCAACAAACGACTATCGATCGTAAATACGCCAAATAAGCGCTGACAATTCGTTTCCGGCGTAGTGTTGTGAGCCAAGAAGGCGGATGGCATAAGGGTTCTTTATTCGAAAAAAGCAACATATGGGTTAAACGCTTAAACAAAACTACAAACAAAAACACTCCTTTGCATACGGTACTCGGCCCAGACCGTCTCGGTTGCCACAGACGCCAATGCTCAGTTCCTTCACGTAGCAAAGACCATTTTGGGCGATGCTGCATTCCAATGTTTATTCGTGTATTCTTCTTGCGGTTATTTCGATGTCAAAATATATGCTCTGGTCACTGAATAGCAGTCGTGTGAACAGTATCTTACGATCGCTCGTTATCACTACAGTAGATCTGGACGGTTCAAATGAATGATGTCAGATGCATTGGAAGGGGATAAAAAGACTGTGCAGCAAACTGTGTATAAGGCAAGACAAGTATACACGGTCACTCGAACATAATATGCGTAAAAAACTTGTTGAGAGAGTCAACTGCTCCTGAAGATTTTGACAAAGCCTACTTGTGTCATCGGACGGACGCTGCACGAGTTTTGTCAGTCCCCAACTTCTCTAAGTACATTAACGGAAGTCTGGTTAACATGAACAAAAGATACAGACACCCAAGAATCGTTCAATTTTCAACTTAAACCTGAATTTGACCGTGTGTCACCGTAGGTAACGCAATTTCAGATCGACTGGGCTTATCCGTTCTGGCAGATCGACGTCTATTTTCTTGTAACGTGATGGAAGACCCTAAATTTCGGCGATCACTCATCTATGAAATATCTCACGTGTTTCAGTATTTAAGGCATTGATCAGATTCTTACGTTACGGCAGATCTCAATACATCGGTACTCTAAGAGACAGCCGACAGTCGTAGACGTTTCATACCTGAAAGCAGTCTTTGATTCGGTGATTTCTAACGTTCCGTGGAAGTGTCTACTTCGCAATATGTGAACCTGATAAACCTATCGTAGGCTTACACTGCAAGCAGGGCGAATGTTTATGAACAACTCTTTCAGATGTTCCTCACTAAAATACTTAGTGGTGTACACCAATTTGTTCTGCACGATATTTTCGAGGGCATACTTGAGTTTATTCTCGGCACTGACATTGACCCGCTCAGCCACTCTGTCAAAAGTTTGTAGACCACGCTTAACCAGTCGAATAACTGGGTTGGTCAGAGTGGACTGAGCTTTTCATTCCCTAATTGTGAAGTTCGGCTTCAGGACTGCGATATTCCCACTCTTTTGCAGGCTGTCCGCTTGAGAATTTGGACCGCCTCACATACCCAGGTGGCACCATACCACCGTTACTGACAAGAAACCAGCTAGAATAACAAAGGCACGTATGGACTTTGTAAACCTATGACATCTGTGGTGTTAAAAAGATACCGCTGAAGGGAAGTGTTTAGTCTGCTTGTATGTCACCTAGTCTGCTGTATAGTTCTGAACATTGATCTATTCTCAACGGATAACAGAATACCTTCGTTTAGCCACCGGTTTCTCTACCACCTGGCGCTTACTGAACAAGATACTCAAGCGAGTGACGCCTTGTTTCAGAAAACTCGGAATGCGCAGTCAATGGAAAAACTAATACAACTATGCAGCCTGCGATGCTTTTCACATATTAGCCGAATGTTTATTTACTTAGACTGCAAAAAGGGAGGTAAAGCCTGGGAGTGGTCGAGCAACTACAAGGTTTTGAAATATGTGGACTTTAACTGTTCCACTCATTAAAGTGGGTAGGTATTATCTGCTCTGTTGGTGTTCTCGTGATTGTTTCAATCGTCTCCAGATTCTCATAGAATTCATAAGAAGTCAGTTATGCGAACAGCTGTTGTCGGTAATTCTCATCGGACTTTTACAATTACATGCGTTTTATATATGAAAAATTAGAGCAAGTCAAATAAGTCATTAGAATCATAGACATGGGGCGGATCACAGTCCGCTGGAGGGGGATGGGAATGTTAGTGGATGTGTGGCATTATCACTCTAATTGCTCTAATTTTTCATACATAAAACGCATGTACCCTATGTAATTGTAAAAGTCCGATGGGAATTACCGAAAACAGCTGTTCGCATAACTGACTTTTTGAGTTCTCGTGATTCTCCTGTTCGCTGGTTAGCAACGTTATTCAAGATGGCAGTGCTGCAGTCAATAGGGTGCTTGTGTTCACAGCGTGTTTAGTCCTTTCAATTGGCCGTACTTTGATCACTTTCTTGTTTTCTCCATTTTTGGTGAACATCTGTGGAATTTTTCGTCATAGTCGAGGCGAACGATGGTTCGAGCTGCGGTATCATGTGGTCAAGTTTACGGTCGTCCAAAGTGAAGTTGATTCCATACGGGGAACACTCCGAGTTACAGGAAGAAGTGAACTGATAGCAATGTACACCGAATAGGAGTATTATACCACGTGGAAATATTGTGTTACCATGGACCGCTGGCACTATGCAGTGACTTATGCGGGAAATAACATTAGTACCGCTTTGCCAGTGTGTTCAAAGGTGGGTTAGCGGATCTAATCTGAATATTAAACTTCTCTGTCGGGTCCCCTGTCGTCGCTATCGTATTAAACAGCCAACCAAAGAACGCAAGTGCATTGTGACCTTGGATGATGTCCTTCCTAATATGAGTGTACACATAGCCAATTACGTCCACTCATTAGACTGCCATTACAGCCGTTTACGAGAACGTATATGACGCCATTTTAAACTCCGGTTTGTTAATGGGATTGCATTACAGACACTCCGAACTTAGAAATGACACAGAGAATAGTTGCTGTTAGGGGAACAACTCACACAATCACCAATTCATTCCCTTTCAGCATCTCAATTTTCATGGTTCTATTCAGTTTTTCAAAGCCAATGATCTCTAAATCGTTCAAGAAAAGTAGTGCGTTTGACAGAATTCTTAGTTGAGTGTCTATTCACATGCTGTCACTCATATTAATCTAGGCGTAGAGCTTGGAGTCGAGTGTTATGGGCACACTTAAAGCATTGCTGTTTTAGACAACAATTATTATGCGACCCTTCGGTTCCTAATTCTACCGCACGCTTACTGATTTTAAAATGTCGTAATCATAAATTCTGTTGTATGCATGTACGGGATATTGTCAAACCTGAAGTCCTACCACATACATTCTCGAGTGTCAAAGAATTACCCTCTGATGTTTACGAACAATTTACTGTTCATTCCGTCTCCTCGAGTTTACTTGTGTAAAACACGGTGATGAAAATGTTGACAACAGGTGCGATAAATAATTATGTTTCTATCAGGTGAACTTATAACGAAGAGTAATGAATCTCAGCTGGAAAATACAACAAAACTAAGCTCTAGTACAGTAGATAATTTATCAGAGACCTACATCTTGTTGTTTATTCTCACGCACAACCGGCTTATTATCCAAGTCCATATGGCATTTTGATTCTACGGAAGTTAGTACCACCGAAACTACTTTTTGTGAAAAACTGGTGACCGTTGTCAAGTACTTTACGAAGTAAAAGAGTTGAGATAAATAGTGTGCTTAGTGGTCAAAATTTGCCGGAAACACACTACTGATTTCCTAGTTGTTGCCACTCATCAGGTATGTGTACCAAGTGAACTTCGACCCTACACCTTACTATATGAAGTCCGATAAGATGGTTAAAAAAGCCATCCCTAACAAAGACTGGAAATTGCCAAACTAAATACTAGCACTACCAGCAGTGTGGTTGGTAGGTTTCGCCATTGTCTGTTTAGGAAATATTGTTGAAACAGCCTACCCTCTTGATTCTTTGATGAATTCTATGCTGCACTGGGGATGAGTAGATAACTGAATCCAATTATGTACGTTAGAGGCTCCAGTCACTTGACACTGATAGGCATGGTGTTCCTGCTGCCGCCAGGAGTCCAGGCAAATCCCAATTTTTTCACAGTTGGGCTTTCATGTTAACTCATTTGATTATTTACCAGAGATCCACATTATATCATTAGTGTACACGCTCATCTGTTTACCACCAAATTCCATTTACATACAGTATTTTGATAAACAAGAATCTGGTGTTATCGAATCAGAAGCCCTGCGTGAAAAGCTGTTGACCGTCGGCGACTGTCTAACTGAAAAAGAGGCCAATGAGTTCTTCAAAGAGGCCAATCCGGGCACAGACGGGAAACTGCCGTACGATGGTATGCCTACTTTTTCGCTAATGTGCGTAATAATAATTGCTTTGAGATTTATGTTGTTAATTCAACCACACTTACGTTGCATTCTAATCCTGCATTCCAGTTCGACAGTTCTCGGTTAATGATGTGAACTTGATTTACAGTTTGTGCTTGACCACTTAAGTAGTTGTCAGTACTTGAGTGTAAGGTTTGAACCACCGCCACCTACTATTTTGCGATTGCCCAAACAATCACTGAATTGCATTCCTTAGGATATTCACATAGGGACTGTGCCAGCAAAGTTATTGGATGAAATCTGGACTTGTCAGTCCACCTCCCACACTACGTTCAATCAAGCTGTCTGGCTCTTACTGGCTAACATGTCGAAAAGGGAGAAAGTTTTCTCGGTCCGACGAACGCATGAGACTCGTGTTTTAGGTCGCATCCGAAATGACTGTTGGCTGAATGACCAATGCTCAGCGAAATTCAGACTGACATCTAGTACCAAGAAGATGCCGTCGTGACTGTCTGGAACCTCTTCCGTCTAAGACAATGAAGAACATGACTTTGTCACCAGACATACTGTTCCAGCAAAGGTCAATCCATTTGAATTTCTCAAGCGTGTGTATGTATGAATGTGTAGGTTGAGACTTATAGAAACAACGGCCCCCCCCCCTGAGACCACCTGGATGAGTCACAGAAATGGAAGTAAGTATAGTGCTTTCTGAAAAAAAGGAACTGGGCTCACGCCGTAACGTGAACAGTCCACGCATGTGGGATCGTTACAGTTACCCGCACTTCCAAAAGACTGGACTGAACCTTTGGCATAAAAAACGCTTTGTTACGTGGTGAGGTGGTGTGGGCTATACATAAATAATTACAGCTTATCACTAACTCCTTAAAACAAGACAAGCGGGAGGACTCATGCATAATAAATAATAATGTTCCGGTTGATAAAAGTGTGAAAACCATATCCAGGTGTACACTTTGTCGGTAGTGTTGCAAGGACAGGATCACGTGAATACGACGCGGAGTTGTACAATTGTGGTGTAGCTCACGTCCTCGTATTCGTTGGCTTTGCGCGTTGCTGACTTGTTCACCGTCCGAGACGTGATACCAGAAGAGTATTGTGTATCTGCGACTTTAATTCTCTTCATGTGTGGGCGTCACACGTTTGTAAGTGAACGCGCGCAGAATTGGCTTAGTCTGTGCTCACGTGTGTGATTGCATGCGGTCCTGGCGTTCGCAGCGTTGGGGGAAGAGGGCTCAATGTTTTTGTCTGGTGAGTGATGATGAAAAACGCCTAGCGGGGCCAGTGCGTGCAGTCGACAGGGGCGGTCGAATCACGCACTGGTCTGTGGAGCGAGTGATGTGTATATGTGACCTTAAGGACAGGCCGTGACAGATGTGGGGCGAACAGAGGGCTAGGACTGAGCCATCCGGTTTGGTTCAGGTTACTGACCAGTTACAGCTTCAATCGGATCCACCCGAAACGTTAGACATCCGTCCAGAGTACGAGGGCGACTGTCGAAACGCATTGTGAATTACGTGCACTCTGGTTAGGTGGGCGATCATATAGTCCACGTCTGTTACAGTTAAGTAGGTGTAGAGCAAGGGCTGAGTTCTTTTGTAGCGAGCTGCAATCCACCATATCCTTTCTTTGTCCACTCATATGCTTGCTGCGGTAACACCACGACAACGGATGAGGTTTGAAAAGACTACGTTAGAGGTTTACTCTTGTTTCCAAACACGATGACCGTCAAGAATCCATTTTAAACAGCGTTTATCGATAGCTCTTACCAGGCGTTCACACTTACATCAAAATACGTGATTTCCATTCGACAATCAAAACAACTCCCACATATGGGTAAATTTGTCGCAAGACGGGATGAAATGGGATTTTCAATTGGAGGTCATGGTGTTAGTCTGTGAGAGAGTGACGTAATTGTCTTCCTTAAGACGTATAGCTGTCGGCTTCAAGCACTTCACGTTTTCGAGTGACTGGTCAAGAAAGGTTGAGGCGTTTTATGAACTGTTTCTCTATGTGGATGATAAAGCCTAATGTCTATGCCATCTCTGTCATCACCACACACCATTTTATATTGAGATGTATCTCATCCAGTAAAACCTTCACTGATTCGAATGATCTGTTGTTGTTATATGTAGGTCTCACGTACTTCATGCAACTGTGGACGCCCGATGTGAATTCCACTAGAGTGTGTTTTACTGATCCCAACCAGGATATGGTGGAACAAGGCCAATTTAAAGACTCAGCAATGATAGTTGCACAGTGGTATTCGCTGAAACAGCGATACTGTCGGACATTTTTTAAAACATATTCACACAGGAGCTGGTTATGTTTTCCCTTTCGATTTGATGGTTGTTTCTGGACAACAGTTAAGTCACAGGTAGTCAGTCATCAGAGGGCAGACAAGTCTAAGCTGATTGATCACTTTATGATAGACATCTTTCTATTATGAATTTGAACAAAGAAATCAGATAATCAATTTTGCAGATTTATCTTATAATCTTACATAATGTTATTAACTGCGAGAGACCGAACACGCACGCACACAGTAGACTACCAGACATTAATACCCGACAACTAAATTCCAGCGAAGAGACAGGGTCAGTAGCTAGTGTGTACATTCGTCCGCTGTATATGTGCTAAGTAGCCAAATAACTCCTAAAGAAAGCGTCCGCAATGACTTACAGGTAGGTAGAACAGGTCGGTCAGGTTCATCTGATCTGGTCGCCAGAGGATGTTTGGAGGTTAGAGGACCTACCTGTGTTGTCTAGTCTGGTCATATCTGATCACATTGTACAGCAAACCCTTACATATGTTGAGACATGCCTACTCACCCAAATACGCCGACACTGATTAACATTAAATGCCACTTCCGTCTAAGGTGAACTAACAAAGACGTTGTGAAGTGAACCATTCTAGTACCGAGGCCAGTGCTGGTGACCAGGTGGGAACGCGCATGCGCAATGTATCGGCATTGTATCTTCTTCGTAATGTCATGTTACCCTGTGAATGGGGTACGTCGTTACTCTCTTTTTGAGACGTCCTCAGTTCTACATAGTTCTTTATAATGGACGCTTACTATGATTTCGGTACTTAAGGTTAAAAGGATGTCATTGTGAGAACGGTGAATTTTTGCTGGGTTCGAAGCGATGCCTGAAAGCTGCCATGTAGATACAAGTATGTTTCTTGTCTCTGGCTCGGATCCCATAATACCCTGGGATTTCCATACCTGGGTCCTCTTGAATTAAACGAGGTCTATGAGCTTTCCCACCATTGCTTCAGACTTCATGCGACAAACGATTAACTTCAGTGGGTAACCAACTGAGTCTACTGTGTAGCGGAATATTTTAACTCTGATTACAATGCGTCCTGTGAGCCTATAGTTTGCCGTCTTTGAAACGAAAACCATACTTGACAGCACTTCTGTCGGATGGGTGGTAGTCGCTGAAAGCATGTTATTTTCCAGCTGGAATGGGCTTTGGACAGACTAAGCATTTCTCAAGACTATCTTCCTACTGTTTGAACGGGTTTCTGTAAAGTGAGTGCATGTTCTTTCTCCAACTTCATGGACGTTGGAGGGTCCGTGTAAAATATGTTCAATTCTTCCTCTCAGCTGCGAGCGAACAGCAGCATGTCATCCACATATCACCGATAGTGCAAGAATTGGAGTCTTGTGGGCTGGAACAACTCAGCCAGATCTGCTAAAGATAGCCATCCTTCATGACTTTGTCTAAAGAGCCGCTTCATTTCCAAACTAATCTTTCATGTGTATAACGCGCAACACTGATAAATGTTTAAGATATTAGGTAGATCGTACAGTTTTGTCCCACGATTTGTTGCATAATTTTACCTAAAGTCAACCGCATTACTGTAGTTATAAGACAGTTTTCAATCTGAGGATCACCAAAGTCCTGTGCAAGTTTATGCTTGTCTTCTGAGTTACACATCTTGGAAGGTTTCTTCAGATAAACTTTTACGTCTAACGAATACACTAGTTCTGCACAGAACTTTCGAAAATCACCTGATGGATCTGTGTTAGAGCACGCTTGTCATTACAACTATCGGTTTGGAAAATTTTGGCAGGCTACATAGCTATAGAATCGAACTACTAAATAATGTTGAATCGTCAGTTACCTGTACATACAAAGATCAAACTTGCTACCAGTGGTGTCGAGTTTTGCATTGTCTGCTGATTCGACCAATCACACTGGATTTATAGAAAATGACAGTTCAGCAGTTGTCAAAGTTTCCCGGGGCTAATTATCCACTCTAATTGTCTCTTACGGGTTACAGTATAGATTATAATATGAAGTTTTTGCCAAACAAAGATAAGGAACGTCAGTCTTGACATTTTATGTCGCGAGGTATTTGTTACAATGGGTTGACCATTGCATGGCTGTCTGAATCTCGATCGAAGCGAACAACACGAACGGAACTCGAACCTATTCTGACCAATGGACTGATTCAAGACCAGAGTACTATCTAGTATCTGTTCGCTAAGCTCAAGTGTAAGTCAGAAGCATTAATGCGTGAGACTCACAACCCTGGGAATTTATCTGCACACCATCAGGTGCGCACTGAAGGAAAGGATGTTATAAGGCAGAAAAACGGGGTCAAATGTGAAACTGAACCTAAGGCTGTGCTAATAAGCCCTTATAAACGTAACCGTGGTAGTGCTAAACTAACTCACAAGTCTATGCACACATAGAAACGAACACCAATTTCTTAGGGCAACTGCCTCAGCATGACGTAACAACCGTGGTTTATCATTTGCATAAACAGTTGTGAATACCTGTGTTCGATTCACCCATTGATGCCTCTCCTTAAGACTACGTGCGACCGCACAATCTGATTTTATGTGTGATAGTTGCTCTATAGACATGTCTACAGGCTTGTCCTTGTGCCACAACCTTCCTCACCCATGCTGGGATGTGTGTCGTGACCTCAGCCAATGCTCTGTCAAGCTGAATCGGTCAACGGGCAACCACATGATTATCGGTGGATATTGCGAGATCTGGCAAACGAAGGCAACAGAGGTTTTAGGGGTGGAAGTGGAATTCACTCTGTGGTGTGAGCTAATACGACATCCGTGGCATTGTACGTCCCAAGTACAGTGAATCTTCTTTGTACGGCAATTATAAGAAAGCTTTCACTTTTTGGCACAACCACCACCATTATTTGCCTGGGGAGTTTTCTCTAGAAATTCTGGTTGTGTCTATACGCTGTTCAAGATAACTTTATTATCGAATCGCGGTTCACTCTGTGCTCTATCCTGAGTGCAAATCTTTTTGGCTGTAGTGAACAACGTTCTGACGAGGTCTATCTTACAGGTCCTTTGAACGAAGCTGTTAAATTGCAACTACTGTCCACCGAACGGTCAATCTTTAGAATAAATAGAATGTCCAAAACCGGAGGAGAAACATTGCATACATGTTCAGAATTAATGTAATGTTGACATGCGGTCTGTTCAATGCCTTCAGGACGTTTTCGGCAAGTTCTTTACGTTCAGTCACAACTAACACGTTATCCATTTATCGAAGGAATAGATGCTTCAGAGATTTTTATGGCGTTCCATTTTCTAAATGGGCCATAAAAATGTCGGCCAAGTTAGTATACTTGAGCTTAGCGAACAGATACTAGATAGTACTCTGGTCTTGAATCAGTCCATTGGTCAGAATAGGTTCGAGTTCCGTTCGTGTTGTTCGCTTCGATCGAGATTCAGACAGCCATGCAATGGTCAACCCATTGTAACAAATACCTCGCGACATAAAATGTCAAGACTGACGTTCCTTATCTTTGTTTGGCAAAAACTTCATATTATAATCTATACTGTAACCCGTAAGAGACAATTAGAGTGGATAATTAGCCCCGGGAAACTTTGACAACTGCTGAACTGTCATTTTCTATAAATCCAGTGTGATTGGTCGAATCAGCAGACAATGCAAAACTCGACACCACTGGTAGCAAGTTTGATCTTTGTATGTACAGGTAACTGACGATTCAACATTATTTAGTAGTTCGATTCTATAGCTATGTAGCCTGCCAAAATTTTCCAAACCGATAGTTGTGATGACGAGCTTGCCGTTGCAAAGACGCATCAAGTGGCTATGTATCTAACGTGATAACGAATAACCAGAAAGGAAGTTGTTCGCCACAACATTTTTCTGATGACTACTCTGATAATTTCTAACCAATTCTTTGGGCTTCTTGCTATTTTGATATAGTCTAACTATGCATTTGGCCACTCAGCCAGTTGGTTTTAATTTTTTGTCAATGTAGGTATATTGAAAGGTTTATATTTAAAGCCAGAGTCTTTAGTAAAGGAAAACAACAAACCGTCACCACCTGATAGAAAGCAACAGTTTAACCAATTAAGACACTGTTTTGACCTCATGTATCGAGTGCACGGGATTGTTTCCGTTAGTCCGGAGAAAAAAAATCGTTAAAACTGGTAGATTTGATCATCTTCGAAACCAGGTTTTATAACTTATTTTGAGAGAAGAGTCGTGTATTTTATCGGCTTCGCTTAGGGTGTGTTTTGGATTGAATTTAATTCAACGATGCGTATGTAGTGGGCAACAGCAGAAGACTTCAATAGCATAAAGGAAGTTCACGACAAACTGACAAGCACAAGGTGTTGCGTTGCCATTTACCATGGAATTTATTTCCAGGTTACCATGTCTTGAAGGTTGAATTTCTTATGGATACCAACCGATTTTTAAGTAATTTGCTTGTAATGGGTACCTGGACCTGTTGCGCTGACCGCGAATTTCCTTGTAATATGGACACGAAACGGACAAATGTTTTCTGCCTTGACCAACAAGCAGTGTTCAGTTATCACCGATGTATGATCAGGAGATAACAGGCTAACCATTACCAACAACATGTTTCAAAGCTGTTATTTCTCATTAGCTAGGCGTACACCCACCCCCCCCAGTAGTGGATTCCTTTCCACCTACCGTCATCTCCACACCTTTGTGTACACTGTTATTCGACCATAGAACTTGTATTTGAGCTCATTTACGGTGAGCTGATTCATTAAGACTATCGACGCCTCTTTCGATTGTCTGAATTTACTGTGGTTGCTTTGCTTACAACTTTGGATCTTCCTGGAACACCACCAAACTACTCGTAGATTGCAATTTTTAACTAAACCATTGGAATACCATTCTGTTGCTCATAACTGACATCTTTGTACGAAGTATGATGGCACATTTGCTCCGGCGTAACCAAATTCCAGGCAAGATCAACGTAATAGTGGTCTGCTTTCGATGAATCTTGTCCCTATTGCAAAAGCATAAGTGAGGCCGCGGTTCTGTTGTCGTCTTGTCCAAGTTACCTATGTTGAACGCATCAGTTATCGTGTTATCGGATGGGGAATATGAGGTATTTCAAGAAAGTTGATTCGCAAAAATTAGAATTGGTTACAAGATCGGCGTTTCAAATGCTAGTTTGAAGTGTGCACTGTCTTGAGATCCTAGAAACTCTAATTGACAACCTATAGTTTGATAGCGTGATCACTAGTGGGTGAGATCATATTGGTTTAGTAGCGTGACTGAGTGTACGCGTACGTCATATGACGGATCATCTGATGCACTTTTACCGTCTTGAGCTTAATTTCCATCAACCCGATGTTGCTTGGACCCTACTTAGACCGGTATTTGTAAGCTGCTCTGTTTTCTTCGTGTGGTAAAACAAAATGATTGTAACTGCTGAAATACAACGAGTCTTCATCAAATACCTGAGTTCGATCGGGCACAGTCCTATCTTTCCAGGTATTCTCTTATTATCTGTGACTCTTCTTTTCTACAGTATTTAGAAGTACCGAATCAGGGAAATAGATTAGGCACGCTGAAACATGCTGAATTAGTACAAATATCTACGTGACACCAGCGAAACTCAACTACCATGCACCGGTCCTAACAATCCAGGTCTGTTTGAGACTTATCCGAAACATATGTGAAAATATAATACAAAAATGAAAACGTATCTACATTAAAACGGGCAGTCATAGACATATATTTTGTGCCATGCAGATTTGTAAAACACTGTGAGCTACGGAAACCATTTATGTAAGTTAAGGACTGTCAAAGTGTACGTGACATACAACCTCTCATATTTCTGTGTGTCATGTTCTTGGGTACCAAAAATCGCCCCACATGAAGTTTCGGTTACGCTGTTCGTCGACGGTCGATTCTCAGTTATCCTAGCTTAACTCAGTTGCACTGACTCCTCTAGCGTAATACGAGACCATTGGCACATTCCGTTCAATAAATGTCTGGTCTTCACTGCCGTTAACTTTTCATACTGCTGTCAGGTACTGGCCCACAAAATCAAGAATACCAGAACAACAATGGTCTGAGCAGCACTAAGCAATTTTAATTTAACCAAAAAAATACCCTTTTTAATAGAGACAACACCACAATTGTTGTAGGGTGACAGGCGTTTTACTTTTTGATTTGCCCGTTCGTTGTCATACTCCACAACCTTGCCTCAAACAACTCAGCTGCTTCAATTCGACACGTGATCAACACAACCCCTTTTAATTACTCCCCCGTCTGACAATCAAATTCGATGTAGCAGGTGATCGCCGCTTTTTGCCATCTGGCGCCGATCGACTGCAATTTCGTATGCATCCACTTGTGTGTGATTTCTGATTGGCTGGACTTTCTGCAATCACAAAACCCCTCCAGTCCAATTTCATTGTATCCTTTCCCCTTTGATAGGCTTGTCCACCTCATTCCTGATACCTCCTCATGGCTTGCACAACCAGCCTCCATTTCAGACGAAATCCGTTCTCTCAAGTGTTCACCATTTCTCCTTTTTACTACCCAAATCTACGTTAACATTGTGTGACTCAAGTCCACGGTCTTTGCTTGCCACACCACGTGTTCACTGTCTCGGCTGTCCATACGTAGCCTGGAGTCAGACCTGATCTGCTGATTCCGGGTTTGTAATTGTCCGAACTCCACGACCATAATACATCTTTGGTTTCATTCTGCGTCGTTCTAGATTCTGTTGATCATTTGTCTTATCTAATATGTTACAGCGTAACAGTTCAGTTTCCACCGTCAATTTTGTCCGCATCCTTCGCCAAAACATTCGTTGTATCGCCCCGTAGCCAGTGATTTCATTCGGCCTGTTTTTTTCCTCCTAGAAACATTAGATACGGACATTTCCTTGACTCTTGGGCAATCTGCAAAAGTTTTTTTTTACCAGCCTTAAATGCAGCTTTAGCCTCCCCGTTTGACTGACTATGATACGGACTGTTTTTCGATGCTGTAGCTTCCGTTTATCTGCAAACGCCTTAAATTCCGCGCACACCAACTGACGCCCATTGTCGGGGAAAAATACCTTCAGTATGACAGTGAGCATGCAGTTTGTTGACGACTGCACTTTCGGTGGTACTGTTAAACCAACCAATTTCAAAACAATCCGAGAAATAACCTACTATAATCAGGCACTGTTTGACCCCCTGTGTGAACGTATCAACTGCAACTAGTTGTCAAGGTCTTTTCGTAAGTTTTCTCAGCAGCATTCTTTCTTTTATTTTACTTGAGTCTTACCTTCTGGAAACTTCGCACCTCGCTATATAATCTTTTATCTTACTTGACTTGCCTGGCCAGCAATGAAGTTCATTTATCCTCCGAACACAACTATTTACCTTAGCATGTGCCACATAGATTCATTCAGTGAACTTCTGTTGCAAACCTTTCGGGACGACTATCGTCTCTCCTTTAAAGGCGGTTTCCTCTTCTTAAACAAACTGATTGTGGTACTTGAAGAATACTACCAGTTCTTCGGGCAGATTCTTCTTATTCTACGACCAGCCATCTTTTATTGCACGAGTCAATTTTTAAGTACGTGATCCTTTTCCGTCGCGTCCTGCAGGTCCACCCTAATGTCCATCGGAACCAGTCAGTAGACCATTGAAACGATGGTCTCGAATTCTAAATCATCTTTTAGAACACCATGGATACAGGCGCGAGAGAATGTATTAGCGATGCGTAGTGGGACCCCCGGCTGGTAGACCATCTCACAGTCATACTTTCGTAGCCTGATCAGTATCCTTTGTAGGACTCAAGCAGCAGCAATGAGAGGACTCCTTGCTATTGCTACCAGAGGCTTGTGGTCTGTGCGCGCCACAGTCTTTTTCCTGAATTTGTAGGTGTTGTAGCGTTCCAGGGTGAAAGACTACTGTCAACATTCCATTTTCGATTTGCGCGTAGTTTTATTCCCCAGTCGAAAGACTCCAGCTTTTATAGTCACTTGGTCTGCCTTGTTGTGGTAACGTAGCTCTAAGGTCTGACTGACTGTTATCACACTGAATTACCACAGGAATCCCAGGATTATAATATACCGATACCGGGTCTATTAAAATCAACCTTTTTACACCGTCAAACGCTGATTATTGGGCGTCGTCCCACATCCACGTGACTCTTCTGTGTTTAAGTTGTCGAACTGGACGCGTTACTTTGACCAGCTGTGGGAAGAATCGACCGAAATTAACTGGTTATGTCATTAAGACGCGAAACTGTTTTAAAATGTCCAGGACGGTATATTTTGGATCGTCTTCAGTTTATGTGGATCAACCTTTATCCCTTCAGATGTGAGTTGGTGGCCATGAAACGTCACTTCCATCGTTCGAAAAATCATCTTGTCCAGAGGCAACACTATGCGTTGTGACATGTATCACTGTAGAGATTCTGGTCATGCTCTGTACCCGCTCTTCCATATATCAACATACCATCTGCGACAAAAGTCAATTCTTCGAGTTTGTCAACTATCTGAAGTAGACGTTTCTGAAACATTCTGCTTCGCGCCTTGAATCCAAATGGTAAGCACAACCATTGGAGACGCCCAAAAGGAGTGTGAAACGTAATTAGGTAATCAGATTCTTCATCCGAAACCAGCTGTTAGTAGACAGAAACATAACTCACTTTTTGTGAAGACGTACTGGATGGCCGAGTGGATGTGGACATTGTCTCGTAACGCGAAGAGTAATCCGTTCGATCCCTTATTCATACTATCTATCTGATGAATTCATACAAGGACGAAACCGGTCATAGAGTGTCGGCTTGAGGGTGAGCATCAGGAGACATTGAAAACGGATTTCGTTTAGTTCTGGGAAAATATCGTTTACTATCGGCAACCGGTATTGTTCTCCACGGATTACAGCATTCGGTGCCCTGGGACCAATGCACACGCGAATATCACTCGACTGTTCCAACTTGACTGACACAATCAGTAGGCTCGTCTACTGGCGTTGTTACATTCAGTTCGTGAAAACGAATCAGCTAGTTAAGTTTTCCACGGATGGATAACGGAACTCCTCTGGCAGGTAACACAACCGGTGTGACATTCCTGACTATAGAGGGACTAACAGTATCCGACGTACAACCCAAAACGGAATCAAACGCAGGAGAGTATTGATCGAACAGATGAGACATCACTGACACCTGAAGAAAATTGTCATGATGGAAAGTCACGAAGTTCGTTGATGAATCTTGTTCTACAACGAAGAACTTATTCATATAAGATATGCAATTCTTCGAATTACTGATCGGCACAAATGTTTTCCACAACACTTTCGTTTTCCTCCCATTCCACATTCATAACTGCTTATCACGTGACTTCATAGTCAATTTTTGAATATAACTTGTCGATATAACATTGAACAATGTCTTGGAATCTACCTGATATCGCCGTCGTTTGCCTTCAGCAAGAAGCTCAGAGTAAATTCTTTTTGACGCAGGATCATCTCGCACACCGTTAAGCATTTGTTGAACTTTGGACTCTTTGATGATCGGCGTGATGAATAATGTTTTGCATCGCTTGGCTTCTGTCGACACTTCATACAGGTTTTTCCAGCGGTTGAACAATTATTCTATGGTTTTTGATCCCCACCGCAAAATTGACGGGGATATATTACGAAACTCACTGGTGATCGGCCAGTCACGTTGAGCCTCGTTGTATTCCCGTTGTCAAGTTCTTTCATCTTGTGCTCCACCGTTCTTTTGCCGATTCAAATGCCAGTACACTGGGCAAACGTTACCTGTCCCACTTTCAGCAGTCTCTTAGTGATTGCTGCTTTCTAAACGTCGAGACCCATTCGATCACCTATGAGACTGTCTTTCGTACGCTTGCAAAAGTCGTAAGTTCTAGCCAGCCTATTCAGTGCCGCAACATACTGATCGACAGACTCCCCTTGACAACGGTTCCTTTGAGAGAAGCGGAAACGTTCAAAAGTTTCATTCTCCTGGACAAGACGGTGCTCTTCGAATTTATTGACCGTTGTACCCAAATCATTCTTGTCTTCATGGTCAACAAAAGTCAAACTTATCCAGACCTGTCTCCTAATACAACACAATGTTGAAACATCTTCAATTGATACTGTTTCGATCTTTTAGACCAAATGCTTAACACAGCAGTCATCAAATTCCTGTCTCCACACCCGTCAGGCTTCTGGGAGCTGGCTACTGTCTCTCACGCCCAGCGGTCCAGGAGGAGCGATCGCAAACAGACCTGATGAGCATGCGGGCTCCTTTTTCAGCTCTGAAATCCTGTCACGTACTGTTAGGGCACCCACCCTGTTACCGTCCCAACGCGCCTCCGCCGTGAGAAAGAAAAAAACGATTGACTCTGTCCTAGTTAGCGGACCTGCTCAGATCGGCCTTGGTTAGTTTTTACCCCTCAGACTTTTTATTCCGCCATGCCTATCGGTGACCTTAACTATTTTTTCCGTCAACTGTCCTTCCCTGTCTGGCCACCGCGCACCATATAAGTACTTTGTATTTGTTGTCTTTGTCACACGTTTTGAGGCGGAACAAAGCTCTAAATTTTGGACGCGTCTTTTGGCTTGCCTTGGGAGCGAATACGGGACAGTCGTGGTACTTTCCGGGACCGAGGTTTTTTCGTGTTAACTATTACCGTGACGAGAATCCACATATTGCCAAGCGAATTACAATAGGATGAACCAGCGCACCGTTAAGAAGGGTTTACAACACGTACTGAGTTACCAAATCGAAAATACGAGAACAGCCGTGGTCTGAGCAGCACCAAGCAATCTGGATTTATTAGAAAAACAATATCCTCTTTGTATTTAAAAACAACAGTGTTTACATTATCGACTGCTGTTGGAGGGGAGGCGTGTTGCATTTTGGTTGACCCGTTGGTTATTACGTTTCACAAACTTGACCTAAGCACTTCGGTTGTTTAATTTCAAACAAATTGTTTTACTCACCGCTAGTCGTAAACAAATTTGATAAAGCCGCTGATTTCCGTTTTTTTGCTAGCTGGTGTCTGCCGACCACAGTTCCGTCTGAAATAGCTTGCGCATAAATTTTGACTAGCTGAACATTATCCATTAAGGAAATCATTCTAACCTAAACGCGTTTCTATATACGCCCTGTAGTTTACACGCGTGAACTGTCCACTGTGCTTCCGAAGTTGTTCTTGCCTCACAGGCTCACTCAATCCTCAGCTGTATTTTGCATTCATAAGTTACTTACCTCACACCGTTCCACACACGGGACTACTGTTCAACCCATCTGCTTCTGTACTTTGTTTTTAAGATCATGTATGCGTCCATACTTTTGCAGACGACTACACAGTAAACGTTTAATTGACGATTATTTCGCCGCCAAAACTTTTCGCATATACTTTATCAACATTGTTTTCTGTCACGTGACTACCACCTCTGGTGTACCTCACGGAGATATCTTGTCGCATTGTCTACTATCAGCTTACATAGGTGAGAGGTTGTGACCGAAATGAGGTGTGCTTCTCAACAACACCGATGCCGTCGTTTTCGATACATCTCTTTCTGACACTTCTACCTGATACCATAGTTTGTCCGTCCTGAACTATTGGTCAAACGCTCGTAACATGTCTGTGAGTAACAGAGAGAGTGTATATTCTTTGCCTTCACTCGCTAGTGACAGTTTTTACCAACACCCAAATGAGTAGTACTCGCATTTACATATCCAGTTAGTGTTTAGTCCCAGACATTTGTCACTGAATGTTTGGGCTTTACCTTATGCGACATCGTACACTGATCCTTCCACGTTAATAGTGTTTTCAAGAAAGTCAGGAAATCTACTTTTACATGCTTCGACTAAAAACATTTTTCCTATATCATGACATCTGTGTGCTTTTCTGTTAGTTTCCATGTTCTCTTATAGTGTTCCCAGGACTATCAAAGAACAAGTTTAGGTCTTAAAATTTCTGGTCCAATGCGCCAGCACTAAATCCGTGTTGTTTTTGATCCTCTGTAAATTACACAAGTTCATTGAAAAAATCCCCAAGATTACCAGTCACTCTTCATTCACGCACTTGGCCCTTTCCTTATCCCAATTCATAACGAGATCTGCTGCTACATGCTCTCACTTAATCGTATTGTTCGTCAGTGCTGCTTTCCTAGTCAGAATTTTTCTGAAGTCTGAACCTCATTTGGTGAATAAATACCAGTGAGAATCTTGTGGTTACTTTGTTGGTACATCTATAATATCAAAATCTTTCGGTTTTATTCCTGTTTAAGTCATTATAACAACCGTTTGTTTACGGCAGGCCCATTCTAACCAATCACATCCAACCAACAGGTGTGACACGCTTGTTTCATTTGTACTCACATACAGTTCGGAAGTAACGTCATCCGCTCTCTGGAATTGGCTAAAATGTCGGTCAATCTGAAGCTCACACTAAACAAGCTAAACCATTTATCAGTATGAATACTTATTATTGTTGTATGTTATTAATATCCTTAGAAAACAATCCATTTGCTATGGGAAGTACGTGTATCACAAATCACTACGTGATTCTTGGACATGTATACCCTGAAAAATAAAACAACTTTCGTATAGATTACTCTCTGTGTATTATGGAGCAAGCACTATGGATGGAAAAAAAGTACTGAATTGTCGATTGTCTAACCGAATGTGTGGCCAGGAAGCCCAACTATTATCCTACCAAAGTATCGTCACCAGTGTTCATAACAACTATTTCTGGTTTAAACGAAAATTGTAACACAGTCTACATACCATGCAGAAGACATGCGCTGAGATACCCGATGACTTCGAGTGTGACTTTTTATATGCCAATTCAACGACGCCTCATCAGTTGTGAACAATGCCCTCACCTTCTCAAGTGACAAATTTTGTTTGGATTTATACGGCTTACCTGCTGACGTTAAAAAAGGTTAGCGGCATATGTTTTGGTTCAATCTCTCTTCCTCAAAACAATAAGGTTGTTTTTATCTGATATCACTGAATGTGATGTAGTTGGCCTCAAGAGCTACAGAACGGTCTGTATCAGGCTTTCCTAATTACACTCTGTCCGCGTGCACTTGTGAAAAACGACAAATTAGAACTCTAGATATGGACACGACTTGAAAAACTGGATGTTCCCACTCATCGGTGTATATCTCAAGAGAGTTCAGATAGTTCTGTCATATTCCCGCTAATTTATGCCAGCTGAGTTTTACTGAACTCGACCAAACTGAACAAACAAACAGAAAATTTTTAGATACTTTAACAGGACAAAAAACATGTCTACATTTGGCATGCTTTATGAGGTGTGACTAAATTTGCTTGATAACACTCAGCAAAAAGTCTACCTTTGTACACGTTTGGTCGTTGACGATTTCACGACCTTAACTGAATGGAATGGACAAACTGCTGCACACGCAGCCAGATTTGATTGCAGATCGGAAAATGCCGGAAATACATCAACCATACTATTGGATTTTTAATCTCAGTTATTCAAGTCTACCTATTTGTTTGACTTCAACTTGTTGCCTGATATGCATTATTCCGAACAGAAGCACAAGCTGCGTTTTGAGATACATCGTTCATTGAACAATATAGATGCACCTGTCCGTGTTTAAGTTGCAGCAATAGTTTGAAACACTGGTTCCCACTGATAAACTTGAACACGGACAGGTGCATCTATATTGTTCA